>APFE030592762.1:0-14218 GCA_000404065.3 Pinus taeda | reverse complement strand
GGAGCCAGCCACTATTCTGCAGCAGTTTCCGCAGCTTCAGCCTTGAGGACAAGGCTAGTCTTAAGGGGGTGGCCATGTTAGGGTCCCACCCTAACCCCCTTATCTATGTAATGGGACCACGTCATAGTTAAGAGTCAATAAAGCCCATATTAATAATTGTAAGTGGTTAATCCGCAATTAATAAAGGAACCACAGTTAGTTGCAAATGGGCCGACGGTATTAGTATAAGCGGTATTGACCCGTGGTATTACTTGTAGGAGTATATATAAAGGATAGTAACTCCCTGCGAGGAGCATCGTGTCTTATTTTTGTAATCGAGCTCTGCTCTATTGGAGGTTGCCCCCTCGAAGAGGCAAGTGAACATTACTCTCTGAATAATAAAGTCATTGCCATTCTGTGTTCTCAGTCTCTTTTATTCGCATATTTTGTATTTTGGTATCTTTTGCAAGTTAAGAAGCATAACACCAGATTCGTTTGAGGGTGGTGAGGAGGGAGGGACTGAAGCTAGAGGTGAAATTCGACGAGGCTCCAATCTTCCTCGCCCGCCCGAACCTCCTCTGAATCCCAAATTCCTCCCGCGCCTGGGAGTAGCTCTGCGACGAGGTGCCATATTCTGAAGTGGTGATAGAATGAGAAGATTATCAGAGTGAGGATTTGGGGGATGCTCCTGAGGGCTTAAATGTACAGACCCACCTGAGGAATTCAAAACCCAGCACCCAGATCCCAACCTACACTTCTTCACTTCAATTGAGTAGGCAGAGGACCCAATTCTTACCTCCCTGTCAATTGCAGCAACTAGATTAATCCCATCTACAGAGGGCAGAATCCCAAATTGAGCGTTCCGCCGAGGCATCGAACACTGGAATGACCGTCCTCGAGGCAATCCGCAGGGGACTAATCTATAACCACGGTGGTTTCCCCAGAGAGCAAGACCACCAGTGGCTGTCACCGCTGCTGAACCTACGCGAACTAGAGCCACTGAGCATCAAACAAACCAGAGCGAGTGCGCTCATGAATAGGCTTGTCGTCCTGATAAACTCCCGCTGCATGTTGTGAGCGCGTGCCTGCATTAATGATGCAAGACTTGCCTTCAAAGAGCTGCATTTAATTCCGTCCTCTCTCCAACTAACATCGCCTGTCAGCAGGCCAGCTGTTACCCTCGCGTGCCTCATGACTAACACCTAGTAAATTCTTCTGATGACACCCGCATCCGGGTAACAATATTTAGAAGCTTAACATGGCACCAATATTCATTATTTTCATTAGAATTACATCCCAACAAGAAATGAGAGTGGAGCTACAAAAATATGAGTTCTTTTGACAATAAGATTAACAGAAATCCCTCGCCTGGAGGAACATTCAACTTTATACTTATACAAAATTATTAGGAATAATTCCCAATGAAAGGAGGATTTTTTCCCCACAAAAATCTCTTGATTAGTGGATTTGGTTCCCAATACAAGGAATTTGCATTAAATGTTAGTGAACACATTCCTAGATTTTCTCAATCATTGAAGCTCCATAATATGTGCCATAATTCTTGAATATCTTATCAATTTATTATCTAATAATGATCCTCTTGCAGTAGGGAGAAGGTCCTTAAATTATATCCTCCTTCAAATCTTCATAATCTGCCCAATATTCTCAAAATATTCCACAAAAATAAATAATATTAGGCACAAATATGAAATTTTTCATAAAACTTCCTAATGAACATATTAAAGTTAAAGATACTTATCTAATGAAAAAATAGAGGTTTATTATGTTGAAGCATGGTTAGATGGGCCTTAATTTATGTTTAATTCAGACACATGGACCTTAATTTATGTCTAATTTAGAGGCCCATCATACCCCCTTCTGAAAGTGTTGCTTATCCTCTGAGAAACTTAGTGACCTAATCATGCCTCATTCATGGCCTTGGTGGCATCTCTCTTGTGCATTCCTGACTCCTTTCTCTTAAGACTCTTCGCTTTAAGTTCTATAAGAACAAGTCCAAAAATCTATTTGTGCATAGACAAATCATTGTTTCTTGAGACCATTGACTTGCCTTATTCTTTTATTTTGTGACCTATATGATTTCCTAATCGCCTTGGAGTTTTCTATTTTCATTAGGTGTCTCTTAGGCATTGGTTTTTTCTATTGGTTTTAGCACCATTTGTTCTTTTCTTCCTTCTTCTAGCAACATTTTATCTTCCTGTAGCAGTCATTCCTTCTCTTTTCAAGTCTTTTAACTATATGGGAGTGATGAGAAATGATGTAAAGGGTTTGGAGGATTATGCTAGGGCTCAAAGGGAGCAATGTAGGTTTGTTAAAATCGAGAGGATGCTCTATTTATTTTTTTCAAGAAATTTTTAGGGTGAGGAAAATTGTAGGGTTTGTTCTCGAAATTATGAAATGTGATGGATGAATGATTTATAGAGAGTGAATATGAAGTGGATGAAGGGCTTGGAGTGTTGTGGTGACTTGGACTTTGCAAAAATTTCTTCTTTTAAATATTTTCCCCATTCCTTGAAATCATCACCCTTCATAATTTGACTTTTCCACATTGCATGAGTGAATGGGTGAGTTGAAATCAACTAGTTGAAGGTGGTTGAGACTGCTGACCCATCCCTAGCTTATAAAACCAAATCTCTCATGCATTGACAATAAATTTCTAATTATAATATGCTCAAGAGAAGAGGTCAAGAATATTGCATGCTTGTAGCTACCTGATGGTTGTTAGAGAGACACGCATGTTGCCACTGATTGTTGTGCTGCTAATGACATAGCTACATCTTCTTGACTGCCATTTTCCTTTTTGTTGATCTCATTTTTCTAACGAGTTGTATTCTTGTTGATGTGAAGGTGTTGAGGGATCTATATCAACCTTCCATAAAGAATACATGACCTTTTGACCCATTTCTCCATCATATTGCCTCTTGTAACTTATTCTCAACCTTCCTGTAGAGATCCTATAGTAATTTGAGACATCCTCTTGAAGCAGACTTTTTTTTTCCATATCTCTCAAGCGGTAGAATGGATTGACCTGGAATTTTGTGAGCATATTTTCATCACCATTATGCACCTCCCCATAAAGATGTATTGGCCAATGGATGCATGAATCTCAAGAAAAACTAAAAATGGCTGAAGCTGATGGAGCCTGATTTCTTGGAAACCGTGCATTTCAATTTGTTGAAGTTTCTTGGGAATGTTAACATCATCCATATGCATCTCCCCATGAAACAACCTTTTAAATGGATGCATAGATATCGAGAAAATTCAAAAAAGGTTGTAGGTGATGTAGGTTGATCTCTAGAAAATTGTGCACTGGAATTTTCTGAAATTGCTTGAACATGTTACCATCATCCATATGAATATCTCCCTAAAACATCTTGGAAAATGGATGCATGGTTTGCAAGATATGGAGAAATTATTTTTGTGCTCTATGTATTTTTGTTTCTTGTAGTAAAACAGAGCATTCCTGTAGTTTTTGAGGACAACAAGGAGAATGTGTGGTATAAGTTTGGAAATGATGAATGGAGCTTGAAATAGATGAGGGTGATGGATTGGCATGGCCTTGGCCTTGTTGGAGAATTTGAGAAAAGGAGGAGAAAGTCAAAATTTGACTTTTGACTAGGATTGACCAATTTTTTTTCTTTTCGTACCAGCTTGTTTTTGTTGCTTGCAAATGTTGGAGAGAACCTAAATTCCTCAAAGAGATACATGGAGAAAATATTTTTTTCTTTTTTTCTTTTTCCTTCTAGGCCTACTAGGTGCCTCAATGAGGTTTTCAACTAATAGGTCTGCCTATGCGCCTCAAAGGAGGTTTTCACCCAAGATATTTTGTTTTCTCTATTTTTCTTTTTTTTTCAACCCATTTATCGCCTCATGGAGGTTTTCAATCAATGAACCAATCTCAGGCCCCTCAAAGGAGGTTATTACCTGAGTTTTTTTCCCCTTATTTTTCATTTTTTTCTACCCTACCATATTTGAAAAACAAAATTACTTTCAAGAATAAGAATACTTCCAATGGAGTTATGTGCAGATAAATATGACAGATAAATTTATGTGTAGGCTTGCAATATATGATTTGACATGTACCTGGATTTCAAAGACCAGGGAAAATTTGAAGGAAGGAAAATTATCTTGAAGTTTAAAAACATTGGCGAATCTCACGAGTCCCTAATATGAAAATTATAAATAAATTATTCATGTATTTGTAATATTATACAAATTTATAATGATTTTATATATACTCTCTATATAAGGTTGGCAACTTTTAAGATAAAATAATTTTTCATTGTAAAATTTGGGCAAATCATTTTTTATAAAAAATGGAAATTGGTTATTTTTTTTTGGAAAAATCATGGAATGTTAGCCCACCTACGAATGTTAGCCCTTAAAATTTCCATGTCAAATACCATATGATTTGACTTCAAAAGAATCAAGCACAGTTGAACATGAGAGTGTTGTTGAAAATTAAACTTAATGACTATCTGTAACCATATCTCAATATAGTTGTGACACGCTTGGTCCACTTATTGATTTGGATCATCTTGGATATATTCTTCCTCAATGACCTTCAAATCTTCCTCTTTTTGTTGATTGTTCTCTTGAACACATGGAGGATCTGACGGTAACCATGAGGGAGCTTTCTCAATCTCTGATTTTGATGTCTTCTCTTCATCAAGTGTAGCCCATGATTCATTTATATTATCTTTTGAATCTTATTTTTCTGCATGTTGTCCTTCAAAGGCATCAAGATAATCTATTTTTTTAAATATTCTTCTTGTGCTATAATGGATACCATTAATATTGAAGGGAGATATTTGGATGTGTTGTAACTCAACCTTATAAGTGGGTTGAGCTACTCTATTGTGTTAGTTTGGACATGGTGGTATAGGTAGTTGAGTGGGAGTGGATATTTGACATGGATGTGGTTGGGGTTGTGGTTCAGGTGTAGGTGAATGGTAGGGATAACATGGAGTTGGGTATGGAGGAAATTGAGGAAAATATTATGGATATTGTGGATGGCTACCATAAGCTCCTTTCCAACCTTGTTGCCAAGATTGATTTTGGGATTGAGATGATGAATTTTGCCAAGGAAAGGGTATGTTCCAATTACTTTGAGGTGGATAGACATAACCTTCAAATTTTGAAATAGGCTCTTGCATAATACTAGGTTGAATAGAATACCATGGTTCTCTTGGAGCTACATAACATAGCTACATTGGCAATTGACTTACTTCATTGTCCTATTCGTAAACTTCGTTCAACCTTGGTAATGATGAGCAATATTTAACATCATGTGATTCTACATGGATTGCACAAATATCAACATCTTCTTTTTTCTCATTTTGAATTCTTAACATTTCTATTTGTTCACTTAGATTGCTAAGAATTTCTATTTTAAAGTTATCAGGAAAATTATCAAGTTTAGCTTGACTTACTAATCCTGATGTTGATTTAGTTACTCTTGGCCTTCCTCTTGATATGTGTTTGCATGCTTCACAAATTTCTTCAAATGATAGTTGGTATACATTGCCTCCACTCATGGGATTAAGGATATTAATCCACTCATCCCTATTTTTTCTAAGTAAGAGGGTTTGTAGTGTGTCCGATCTTAAATGATGTAGTTTTTCCCTCTTAAAATTATACATGAACCTCTCTATTAGATCCTCTGGACTCTCATATTCTCTTTGATTCATTCTAAATATTTCTTCTTTAATATCATGATCTTTATATCTTTCTAGAAATATATTTTGCATATCATTCCATCCTTCAATGTTGCCAGAAACAATCTTAGTTTTTGAGTATTTTAAAAGTAACCATAATATCTACAAACAATTTCAAATTCAAAGAGAGGTTTCCAAATCCTCTGGCCTTAGACCATGAAATTTTGTGAGAATGTATGGAGGGATTTTCTTCATGTGCACACTACCATCAGTATCAATATCTTCAATGGGAAATCCAAGAGGATCTTCCTCATTGTCATCATCTTCATCCATTTCTTCTCCATTCTTTGCCATCTTCTTCTTATACTTGCAAAATTTAATGGTGAATGTGGTTCTTACTGCACCTCATGATAAAATGGGGCGGAGGTGGGTTGGTGTTGGAGTTTTTTGTTTTGTTTCTATGATGGAATGAAAACACTAATGCAATTCACTTTTCTATTTTTGAAATGAAATACGCCTAACGGAATTATTTTTTGTTGTTGAAAAAAGTAAAAAGAAATTAATCAACTAGGGAATAAAAAAAATGCATACTTTGCATGTCCCTGACAACGGTGCGAAAAGATGACGTCCCTCAGTATTGCAACAAGAATGCTGCAACTTCCAAGGAAAACAAATTTAATTATCAACCCAGGGATTGTACAGACTTAAGAGGTATCAACACTATATGCGTAGCATACAATGTGTCCTTCCTTTGTTGTCATGATGTAATGGAATGCATGTACTGAAATCAAATCCTAAATTAATTGTAGAAAAGGAATTGCTCGAAATGGAAACCCTAACCTATTGCAAGAAATAAAGTACAAGGAAACAAACATATTCTAATTGCATAAAGATATGAACTAAATGTAAAAGAAACCTAACTAAAACTTATTTATCACATGTGATGATTTAAACTAACTAAGCATGGAATATGATATAGGGAGTATTAATTGTTGCATGCATGTGATAATTAAGAAATGAAAAGAAGTATTTTTCTTTATCTTTTCATTTGATAAATGAAAATGCTAACCTTTACTTGTTCTTTGGCAAGGGAGATAGGTGTGGAGGAAGAGGGTTACAATGGTTGTGATGACATGGAGGTCAAGAATAGGCATAATCCTAACTTCAATGTTGGTTTTTCTCAATTCGGGCTCAAAACAAGCGCTACAGGATTTCCTGGAGGATGTCTACAAGATGTACTAGTTCCTATAAGATCCCCTATTTTATTACAAGAATAGATTGAAAGCTTAAGAAGTGGTCTAGAAGGTGGAATGGAGCCTGGGAAAGGTGGATAAAGGAATACTAAGGAATTTAGATGGTGGACACTGCCATGAACTCAATCAAGGGCTTCAAGATGGGTGGATTTGCTCAATAGAAATGGCAATTTTTGCTTATAAAAAAAGAATTTGGATTGAGATTTTAGAGGATTTTTGCCACATGGGTGGATGAGGCTTGGATGAGGCAAATGAGATGAGGTATCCTTGTAATGTAGAAGCTCTTTTAATAGAAAAAATTATTGTCTTCATCTATCCATAAATTCATCTATACATGGGAATGATTAAAAAATTAACGTAAAATTACTAGTCTAAAATCCAGAAATTCGAGAACTAGTGAGCTAGTAGTTCTATCAAATGCCTATCCTAATAAATTAAAAATGAAACGGGGCAGATTTTGTTATTAAATAGAATATTTTTGTGATATAATTCAAGTGGAACCAACTCAATTGAATCTCGTTATCATGCTCTAAAAAATATAAGAAATTTAATATTATTTGCCACAGAGGAGTTCTAAAAAGCTAACTTTGGGAATAAGAAAACCAACCCAAGAAGCTTGATGATTACTATGACCTTGCAAATATTTTACAAGGATGAAATAATGCTTGTGACCCTGAAAAAGATCTTATATTCACAATTTAACCCAATCCTACAACAAGAAATCATTGATACTAAATGCAGAAATACAAAGAAAAAACAGAAAGTGATGCATATGAATAAGAAGTGAAAGGAATAAAAAAGATGATACAAAAGGGCTATGAGGCTCCTAGGGTGGCCAATCCCATGGAAAATCAAAGTCCTATGGAGGAGAAAAAGATTTAGAAGTTGAACATGACACCAATCTTCATTATTTTCATCACTACAATTACATCCCTGTAAGAAATAAGAGTGGAGCTGTAAAAATATGAGTTCTCTCTCCACAATAAGACTAACAAAACTCCCCCAGAGGAAAATTCGACTTGGTACTTATACAAAATGATTATGAATCATTTCCCATGAAAGGAGGAAGCTTTCCTCATCAAAATTCCTCGATTAGTGGATCTCGTCCCTAATAGTAGGAATTTGCATTAAATGGCACTGAACACATTCCTAGAATTTCTCAATCATTGGAGCTCCACAATCTGTGGCATAATTCTTGAATATCTTATTGATTTATTATTTAATATTGATCCTCCTGTAGTAAGGAGTAGGTCCCCAAATTATCACATGCTCCAAATTTTCATTTTTTGCCCAACATTCTCATGATATTCCACAAAAATAAATAATATTATGCACAAATATGCAATTATTCATAAACCTTCCTAACTAACATATTAAAGTTAAGAGGACATTATCTAATGCAAAAGAAGAGATATAATATGCTGAAGGATGGTTAGACATGCCTTAATTTATGTTTAATTTAGAGGCATGGGCCTTAATTTATGTCTAATTTAGAGGCCCAGCAAGTGAAACCTCCTTAGGAAATGTACATATATGATCCACATTACCTAGGAAGACTCTTGTATTTCATGTTAGTTGTTATGTGCTTTTACATTAGATAACTAATCGTTGAAATGGTATGAATAGTGGGAAGGATGGCTTCCATGAAGCTGATCAGATAGGACATATTGTTTTTATTTTCACTATTGTAAGACCCAAAGTTAGTTTATATACAATTGTTTTGAAGACTAAAATAGGCATTTTGGCTTCCATTAATCTTTTCTCAATGTTATAGTTTTAATGACTTTAGGGTGTTTGTGTAAATTAAATTTGCTAGTTTGATACAAAAATTTGGTGTAAGTGATCATTTATTATTTGATAATCATAAACTTTTTTTCTTAATGTTTACTCTCATATCCATGCCACAATATAAATCATGGTGATTTATTAGTTACTTAATGAGATCATAAGGACCCTTTGGCATAGGAACAATAACATCAACGTAGAGAAGAACAATGATGGATTTTCTAGTTAAAGTAGTGCCAACGCAATCAACTCGTCCCAAACATGCCTCTAACTTGGAAATGTAAATGAAAAATAGGGTACAAGATAAAGAGAATCCTTGCTTAAATCCTATATTACAGGTAACCTCCTTTGGCCAACCATTAATGTTTCTAAACTTAGTAATAACATTTTATACAACCTTTGAAAGTGGCTCTCAACTCAAATGGACTCTTTAACTCTTTTGATGTATTCAAAGGATAATTTCATCCACTCTATCAAATACTTTCTCGAATTTGACAGGGAAACACAATGTATCTGATTTATTATTATTCCACTCGATTGTAATGACCTTAAGATAAAGCTAGGCGGTCCATAGCGGAATGAAGGCTTCTAAATTTTCTCATGCTTTATTATTTTTTCCCTTACTTTCTAACCATATATTAAATATTTTTTGCAAGAATTTTATAGGTCTCTTTGCTAGAATACTGTGTATCGTAATGTTTCTATATGTATAGTGATTGTTTTATCTTTGCTTTTAAAAATAACAACAATGAAGCTTTAAGTCAATGGTTTTGGAAACCATTCTTGGCTAGTAAATTGAATAGTTTGTGAATACGAGGGATAAGAACATGGCTTCCTATTTTTAGAATTTTAGTTTGATAACTTTTAACATTCTTAACTTTCTCTTTACAACTTCTTAAAGCCAACAATATATCTATGTAATATATATATATATAAACAAAAGGCTCTTCCGTTTTTACAAGGATTTGACATTACCCATGACATTAGAGGATTCATAATAAAATCTATAAATCAGGAAGGGGAGTGATACAGATATCCTATAGTGGAAGTAGAAGCTAATATCGATGTGAGTTGTAATGGTGGGCCTATTACTATAAATTAATTAACTGATTAGGGGTATTCAACGGTTTGCTAATTGCTTTGTAGAAGGCAATATTCATAAGATCCCTTAAATAGAAATCCTCATATTTAAGTATGAATTTCAATAAATCAATGTAAGTCATATTATTTTCCTTATTTTTGCTAACTAAAATTTATGTTTATAATTTTTTAATATGAAGATTTAAAAATATATTTTTTTTATTGATTTAATTTTTTAACATGAAATTTTAAAAATATAATTTTTTTTATTGATTTAATTTTATATAATTGAAAATAACATGTTTTTATTTCTCATTTTTATGTAATTTAATCTCAAAAAATTTTAAATAATATAATATAATGTTTTCAGTTATTTTATATTAATTTAATTAATTATTATATTTTTATAAATGTAAATTTTTTTAACAAAATAATTGACTCGTATATATGAATGAGGAGGAAATAAACGACCATAGACACTATACCATTACAACAACAATTATCAAAGCATTATAGCTTACTATGTCACTAACAAGAAAGATATTAAGCTTTTATATTCATATATAAAAACAACTTTATGCCCTTTACCATCGACCTTCCTTCCCACATATTATGAGGACTAATAGAACTACATGGAAAACATTTCATTAAGATGCAGCCACCCAAAAATTCCCTACTAGTGAACATTATATAGCTTCCAACTAACATGCATTATACCGTCATGCATTTTTTTCTTTTTTAATTAGCACACATTTAACCTTTGTGTATGAATTCTTGTCATGCCAAAATTCGTCCTTGTGTGAAGAGCTCACAGTATCCACAAACAAGACGAGTTTGAGAACTCATTCAAACATAATTAAATTGACTGAAGAATTAATATAAGAAGATGAAAAATGTATGGAGAAGGTTAATACCATCCATACCAAAGCTCAACTAAATAAGGAGAAATAAAAAAAAAATGATACCCCATGCAACCATAATAAATTATGGAGACTTCAACTCATAACAAGGGAGGCTGCGAGGCAGCAAGTCCCTGCATTGAGAACCAAACTAGATGCTAATTCTGTCAAACTAAATTGGTCATCCTGCAAAACTAAGCTTCTAAGCCTTGACCCATGAAGGAGCCTATCAACTTATGCCTTCCTGTAATCTATAAGCAGAAGATGAAGCTTGTAACCTCTCACCTTTAGCCAGGCAGGAAACAAAAGCCAGATGCCTTTACCCTCTTGCCTTTCAACTTCTAGCCTTTGCCTTTAAACTTGAACGTTATGAAAGAATACAGATGCCTTTGCCTTAAACCAAGTCCAACAAATGGAATCAGTCTTTAGCCTTTTCACCTTGAGCCTCACGTTCTTAGAGAAAGCTTCATCGGGCAATACAATTGACATGGATGGGATTTCTGTCAAAATTTCATTTAGTAATTACATATAAGAAGGGCATTGTTAACAAGTTGGATGATTTACGATCCAGGCTACCACGCCAATAACAAAGATTATAACATTGATATACATTGTAGCATTGAAATAGCTGCAGATCAAATTAGAATTTTATTCAAACAGGGCTAGATACAGATTTAGATCAATAATTCACTAATGCACATTCAAAAAAGGGGGAAAACACGAGGGAGAGGAGCTCTATCTCTTGTTCATGCCAATGAACTAACGCCGAAATCGCATTTTGGATAAGGTCACCCATCAATCAGAAGAAGAGGGGCCCTTTCTCATTTATAGGGCGTGATCGAACACCCATCTGAGCAGGTAGCCTCCCTACCAATGACAAATTCCCGATAACTCAAATCAATCGTCAACTAGCTAAGATACAACTAAAAAAATATACAACTCAAATATCAAAATCTATCATGCATGTGATAATCTAATATGCAAAATCATTTGTAAGGCTTAAGCCAAACCACTGTGTAAGGATCTGGTAAAGGGTAAGCATCTGGGTACCTGCAATTCAAAAATGTCAAAATTATGAATCCTGTAAAAGCCAAAAAACACATTGCAAAATGTATCAATACTAAGAGCACCATTAAATGAATAAAAGAGCATCAAAACATTTCCAAATGAGAGAAAATAGATGGCAAAAGACAACATTTTACAACACAAAAATCAACGAGTAGCTAAAGTGTTTTGAGAAATCCTATGCAATAAGATAGCCATCCAATTTAGAACATATTTTCTTTGAACTCTGCTCCATAATCAAAGGCTTACGGCCCAAACAATTCACCACCATAGATCTTAATATGCAAAATAATAATAACTGTAGAGCCTTAATATAGTAACCTGTGCATTGACAATGCATGTTTTCTTTAACAATCCTATGCTAATAGAATTACCAGTACAATTACACATACACAGATAACATTATCCTTGGGAATAAATCAACAGCTAGAGCTGAAATCCTAACAGTGCAGTGAATATTTTCGGAGAAATGGTAAACCTATAAGCAATAAACCTAGATACAAGCATATAAACAAATATTTCAGAAGACAAGGACTTGGATACAGATGGTCTTGCTTTGACAGACTAACTAGCCCATAAGGGAAGCACTTCCATACACAAACATAAACAAATCAGGCAGAGACCAAAACATGACATAGATATATGCAGTTTTGCTGCTAGTTTTAGATAAAACAAAAATATTCAGGAAAGCTATCTATTTGGATGGTGAGTCAACCTGAATGGTACCAAGATAAACATCATTTTCTTTAGAAATTGTGAAATCTAGGTCGGCAAGTAATTTGGCCAAAATGTTGATGGAAGTTAGGAGCTAAGGATATAATGTTCAGAACCATATCCACCCACCAGGAAACTTAATCGCAATCCTAATAAAACTAAACCCAGGAGAGAAAACTAGAAATGTTTTAGCCATTTAGAATTAATGCAGAACTTCGACTTACTCCTCTTTAATTGTATCCTTTTGGAGCCATTGGACAATGGCCCATGGTCTGTTGAAGACAACATAACCCTGCAATCACAAGCCACAGATCAAAAATCAACAACATTATAAGCATTTTTTCAAATACTTAACTGAATCAGACTGATCCTTTTAGTGCATAAGCAAGGAAATAAGAAACCAACAAGCACACAAGTCAATACATAAGACAACCAAGCCCAATGATGGTAAGAAACCAAGAAGATAATACAAGAAGAACTGTCATTCCATCTATGCTATGACTCAGAAAAGTTGGTAAGAAACAGACAGAAACAATGAATTCAATGTATAAGATAGCCTGAATCACACATGGTAATAAACACAATATAGAACATCAGAACAAGAGTAGCTCCATCCATTATATGCGGCTTAAGGAAAATCATGTGAAACTGACAAAAACACACATTTAAGAAATAAGACAACCAAAATAACGCATGCCAAGAATGAAAGAATATAACGACAGAACAAATGTGACTAAATTGATGATATGGTTCAAAAGGGGGAAGTACTTGGACCACTTAAGTGATAAGAGAAACAAGTTCCCTTGGTGGCAGGTATATCTAATTCTGGCACTAAGATATGTGTTTGGACAAGTGAACTGGCTTCATAGAAACGGAAATTGTGACCAATGTTTAAAATTGTCACCAACAAACCAGTAGACCAAACCCAATATGACATAAAAGGAAGTCTAATATAAGGAAAAGAAATGCATCTTTGAACAAGAGAATTATTGATTTAAAGAGTTTAGATGCAACATCATACCCGATCTGATCCAGGTGGAAGTGGATCAACAACAACAGTTGGAATTTCATTCATAAGATTGTCAGGCCATCCTGAATGCAACACTCTAGTAAACTCTCCCATTTCAGAGCCTAGCTGATCTTTAAACCGTTTATACCAGTAGTACATTATACAACACTGCCATTTTGTGTAAGGAGCATCAATGGAAGGAAGAGCAACATTAAAAGGCATCTTGGTAGTAGCTCCCACCAATCGAGGCATCTTTACCACTGGGTCAATGAAAGATGACGAGTGGTCTTTCACTTCATCCATGATGTCCAAATTTCAATGCCCTAATTTGTTACTGTGGTGAACAATCATGGTAACTGTGTTGTAAGTTGCAAAAAATAGAGCAAAGGCAACCAACACAAGGAAAGGGATGGTATCTCGAGCCATATTCTTTTGTTCCTTGCTATGCCCACACTTCCCCTTCCAAAGTATCCTTCCTGCATCAACCGCTAAGTTGTTTTCATGTCTCCTTTACTTTGGTTACCAATCAATATCAAAAACTAGAAGAGAATGGTTTAGAAAATTCATACAACCCCAAGAAGAAGGTAAATTACAAATTTAGCTGGCAAAGGAACCTTTAATTACAGTGCCATAAAACTTTGTAGTCATTTCTAGCTTCCTCTGAAGTTCCACAATTACCACAATTACCATGTGTACAAAACGAACAAGATCAATGCTTTCTTAATCACGTGCATAAAGTTTCCTGAAAATTATGGTAAT
>APFE030592761.1:0-16958 GCA_000404065.3 Pinus taeda | reverse complement strand
ACCACAAATAGGGATACTCAAAATCAGCACACCACAACCCGGTTGGCTCTTCAAACAAATCCGCGACTCGACCCAGTATTTATTACCGATGCAGTTGATTCTTTCAAATCGTGCATATCAGTGTCAATATAATCAACAACGGTGGCCAATAAAATATCAAATCCAGATCTAAGATGTCACACCCAACAAGCATTGACAAGGACAAAGCTCTAAAAAATCCAACCTTAATGTAAATAGAACGACTGAAGATTGACTACGCTTAGAGGCAAAGGTGTGCATCTATTTATTTTAACACAACACCCTCACGCAATGAATAAACCAACTTAACACGCAGTTCCACACATGGTTTCAACGTAGGTTTTAAAAACAAAAAATACCTCCACGCAGGTTGGACAACAGTCCAACACGCCTCTGGAAATCAACTGCGCTCCACCTCCACCCAACACCAGGCACCAACGCTCCAGCAATGCACTAGCAATAAATTGAATACCACCTCCATGCAGCAATGAATTAAATACCTCCACTCAGCGCACCAACAGCTTTGTAATACACCAGCAGTAGGAATTACATGCGCCCTTCAATCACTCCGCATCGGGCATGAACACCCCCCATCGCCATGGCCATAAGAAGTAAACCGATGCATTTTTGTTGCTGCCATGCACCACCAGCACACACCACCAGCAATCAACAAAATTATACACAAATTATCCTGCGGGACTGGTTGCCATAAAAGGGCGTCGAGGAGATTTCGTAGTCGTAGAAGCTGCTCCAATACACCACGCAGCAATCCTCCTGATGCAGATATGCTCCACGCATCAGCACCAGTGGACATACGCAGATACGCTCCATGCAGAGAACAATCGACCTCCACGCAGGTGGAAAAAACGACCTCCACGCAGCAATGTTCTCTGGTTTGAACGTTGGCAATTCACCTCAAACATTGCTCTAATACCATTTGTTAGAGGCAAGGTGTGAAGCAACGAAACAGATATATACACAGTAATTAAATCATGCATAGAAGAAACAAAAAATTAACGTGGTTGACCCAACCAATCTGGGCTACGTCCACCAAACATAGGCATCGGCAATTCTTTATTAATCAAACAGAAGATTACAAAATTAATCAAGTTCCTCACAAACTCTCACCCAAAACAATCCATATGGACATCTGATTTATAGCTAAGAGAATCTAAATGCCTCATAAATCCTCTCACATCAAATATAGGATGCATTAACTCTCTCCCAACAACCTGGAGCTAATCTAGCAACAAATTCATATTGTTGTCACACACTGAGATTTTGGCCTATTTTAATGAAACACGAAATCTCAACAATTGTTACACAAAGTGAAACTAATGGCAACTATAGATTCATTTAAGTGATATATATTTTAGGCTTTCAAGTTTATCAAAATAATTTGTACTTATTTAAAGTACACATGACATGACCACATATATTTATGAATGAAGATATATGATTTTCCTTCCAAGAAATATATTTCTCTATGACAAACACAAATTTGGAATTACGTTTAGTAACAAGCAAGAAAGAGAACTTAGGGAACTATTGAAGGTAACAAAAGAAAGGATTTGATTCCAATTGAGATAATGGGTGCAATCTAGTTAACATATGAAGAAATCGACAATATTTAAATTTATTATTCTATTCTTTGGTTTGAAAATGAAAACAAGTTCATCTACTTTCATATCAAACCTTTGATGTTGTACAAGAGGAATAAAATTCTCTTGAAATCAAATATTGTTTATTCATTTATTAAAAGATAAAGAATCCTCAACTTGAAATCCATAAGTTAAAATAGGTACGTCTATCATCTTAATTAGTGAAAACAAATATTTATAGAAACTTATTATATATTATTTTAAGTATATATTGGCATTATTGAAGTTAATATTAAATTATTGAAAATATATTTTTAGTTGTTGTAACATAGTGAATATATCTAAGTTATTTGAACGTTTCTTTGAGCATAATTTATAATTCTAATGTCATTTCTTCCAACTTGTACGATTGATTATGAATTTTAACACAAAAAATTAATTCTTTAGAAAGATGCAATTTGTTAGCTTGATTCAAAATGTTTGAATCTTTTGTAATGTATAGGGTTTTATTTTTTGTTCTATGTGATGTTGTCACATGACCACTAACTCAAAGAAATGTAGAGATTTGTCAAGAAAAAGATTATGAGAGGGAAAGTAATATTGAATATATGTAAAATATTAATGATGAGTATTGCATGACAAGCTCATCATACTACCTTTGAGTGAGAATTGGAACACTATGCATTAAAAATAAAAAACAAAATATACTACAATGATACCTAGAAATTAAAATCGAAAAATTCAAATTGAAAGTTGAGTGAGATTCATAAATCTTCTAAAAATTAAAAAATTGTACTAAAATTTATAGTTCCAATCTACCCATTTGATGATAATCCTAGGAATACAATGGGTATGGTGGATTGTGTGACCTTTCCTCTTCTCAATTAGTCTTTGTTTGTCTTAATTTTTGCAATTGGCTGGATTGTGCTTAAGTGACAACATTGTTAAGCAATGACCATCTGTTCTTGGCAAGCCTTATTATAGTTGTGGTCTTATTCAGCTGTCTAAGTAAGAAATTTATATTATGATAAATTTATTTAAATATCTTAATTAATGTTAAGATCTTCTTGGCATATTGACAAGTATCTCTTAAATTTCCATTAAGACATTGTTAAAAGATCCCGCCGAAGTGGTTTTGTTCCACTTAGTCAGTGAAAGCTAAACTTTGTTGTATTCTATAAATTGGGAAACACAAAGAGAATCTGAAGAACAAAATCACAAAGGAACATAAAAATAATTTTGAAATACTTAATCAATTAGGACTCATCCATGCCCATATATATAAATATAAAATTATTGCGGGCAGCTCCGATAATTGGAAGCTGGAGGAAGCAAAACTCTATGGGAGGTGGAGGGCGAAATATAGCTATTAGCCATGGTCATATTGTTGTTTGAACTTTGGTGAATCCACACTTTGAGAACATATCGACTGACACCAACTCCTTCATAGAAATTCTGCACAGCTCCGTCCTCATGTTTCTATCATCTCCACTCCATACTCTACACTCCTGCTTGTGCATGAACATTGATCTCAATCACTTGCCTATTATTCCCACTATTACATTGATCTAAATCGATTTCCTATTACAAATGTGGCTTTGCTTTTACTTTTGAAAAATTTAGGGTATAACCTTGGGTTATTTTATATAAGCATTTTTCAAAATTTTATAAATTCTACCTTTTATAATTAGGAATGATTATTTTTTTAATTATTTTATAATATTTAGATTATAAAAAGTATCTAATTTTTAATATTATTTATAAATATTTTATAGATTTCTTAGTGCAGTCGATAAAATTTTAAATAAATTTTTATCCTACACTTTTATATACCAGTGTTTATAAACTTAAAATAAAATTCTATTCTTAACATTTTCAATAATTTTTATATTATTATTAATGAATATCACCATAATAACGTACCAAATATATTCTACATTTTTATATATCAATGATTATAAACTTTTTAATAACCTTCTACCCTTAACGTTTTCAATACTCTTTATATTATTATTAATGAACATCACCACAATAATGTCCAAAGGGATGCTCCAATGAGCCTATGGTAGGCTCTTGGAACTAGAATGGGAGAAGATTCAAACTTGAAATTGACTTTTGAATGCAATCAAAGAGTTGATTGGACTTCGAGAAAGCAATGATGAAATACCTACATAACAACAAGATATTTTCCCTCTCCTTTCAAGATCTGGAACATTTTGTGTAACATACTGAGTTAAAACACTAACTCCTCTCCTATTATCACTCCCTTTTAATGGATCCCACTTCATACATTTGCAGATATTCAAGAAATTACGTCTCATATCCCAAATTTAATTCATCTGACCTAGAATGAAGCCTTGATACAAGAAGTATCTCTGATAGAGATGGATGATTCAATGATGGAGATGCTAAAGGGTTATGGATCAGATCCTTCTAAAAGTTGGTAAACAATCCTTCCAAAATAAACCATTTTTTTTCTTCCGAAATGAGGCAAAAAAATTCAAAAATGTGGCAAAAATCCTTGGACGCCACAAAGTCTCTCCAAATAATCTCCTCACTTATTATTCATGAGCTATGAACCTTATAATTTATTATTTTCTTTTCTTACTTGAACAGGTCTGAACCAAATTATTGAGTTGCTCCTTCTCACTTGTAAATTATAATGCATTCAAGATCTACAATATGGCGACCTTTCTAGTAGTTGGATCGACTTATCAACTAGCTGGACTTGCTTGTGAAATTGAAAAATGTATAGTGAATATTCTAAAAATTCTTACTTCTCAAAAGTGAGGAGGTGGATGACGTTACTTATATGACTAGAAATGTCTTGGAAAAAAAATCCAAACACAATATTTCAAACTACGCTATTTAAATATGTAACTTTCTATTTTCATTTGGATAGACCTTGGCATTAATGAAAAATTATCTAAAACATCATACAGTAATGTTCATCACAATCAAATATTATAATACGATTCTCACATTATGATGTAAAGAAATTTCAATTTCTTTGCAAGAAGAGGCAATGTTTGTCACTATGTGAAGTTATGTAACATTATCTATTACAAACACACTCACATACATAACATAATCCATTACAAAAACACACACATACATATGCACCATATAATGCACGCATGTATTTTAAAAAATATTATTAATATGAAAGTAATTACTAAACATAAATAAAAATTTCAATATGAATATTCTTTAAATAAAGAAATAAAAATAGGGAAAATTTTCTCAACACAACCAAAAGTTCCTTTTTGGAACCAGTAGAATAAATATGCATAACTCCTTTATGAATTTACAATTGTCTTCTAGAAAATGTATTTCAATACGTGTCATGACTACAATATTTCAATGATTTTGTTAATTAAAAAAAAATTATGTCAACTTTATATATAGAGAGATAAAAAGAGAATTTCATTGAAAATAAGAATCTCTTATTTCCTTTATCGATGCTTTAACCATCACAGTATAGGGAGAGGGGTGGAATTTATTTATTATTCAACATGAATTTTATGCATGTTATTTAAAGAAATAATAATAAAATAAAATTCAATGTGAAGTAAAATATTTAAATTTCTACCTTAAGTAAAATATTGCAAGATTCAATACATACATGCTTGAATGAATATATATAAAGAAATTGAAAGTATAATGACTATTATAATTAAAACATTTGAGGGAGAAGTGTCAACCATTCCATGTTCATGTAATTGAGATGCACGTGCACACATATAAATATGAAAATTAGAAGTCACAATCATCATACCTTCTCGGTGGTCGTTTGATTCTTGTCGACCTCCTTAAGGATGTTTCTGGCGCTTCCTCGATTGGCTGACTACCATTTGTAGGAACTTTTTAATGATCAGTATCTGAGACTTGTTCATGATCTATATCTGAACCCTATTCATGTTCCGATTCTAAAACCTGTTCATGACTAGTATCTGAACTATGGTCATCATGAGTATCATTAAAAATGCTATCAAACTGAATGTGCTGAAAGTCAGATACATCATCATGTTTCAATCTACTATCTATATCTAACTGTACAAGAGTGTATTCATTAAACTTTACATCTCTGTTGATGATGATTTTGCGGTTAGTAGGATCCCACAATCTATATCCCTTTGTTCCAACACCATACCCAACAAAGATATACCTTTTAGACTTTGGATCTAATTTAGTTCGCTAATGTTTAGGCACTAGAGCATATGCATCAAAACCAAACGCTCTGAGTTTAAAATAGTCACAAGGGTGACCAATCCATACCTCTTTAGGAATCTTGCAGCCTATCATCGTCGATAGAGATTGGTTTATCAGATAACAAGCTGTTTCCACCGCTTCCATCCACAACTCCTTTTGCAACCTAACGTTACTCAACGTACTCATTACTCTCTCTAGAAGAGTCCTATTCATGCGTTCAGAAACTCCATTTTGCTGAGGAGTATAAACTATGGTCTTATGTCTCTCGATCCCTGCATCCCTGCAACAGCTGTCAAACTCCTTGGAAGTAAACTCACCACCATTGTTAGTTCTTAAACATTTTATTGTTCTACCAGTGTTGTTTTCTACCAATGCTCTAAACTGCTTGAAAACTAAAAAAAACATCAAGCTTCCTTTTCAACATGTAGACCCACACTTTCCTAGAATAGTCATTAATAAATGATACAAAATATGACGAGCCATGATATGAGGTTGTAGGGGCTGGACCCCAAACATCTGAATGGATATAATAAAGTATTCCTTTACTAGTATGTTTGCCTATTTTAAACTTTTTTTTAATTTTCTTTCCAAACAGACAATGCTTATAGAAATCTAACTTTCCAGACGTTAGATTTGGAAGTAACTTGCGATCACCCAAAATTTTCAACCGTCTTTCACTCATATGCCCCAATCTTTGATGACATAAGTGAATGGAATTACTATCATGTTCAGACACCATAGACACATAATTTGACCCTGTACTTCCTTCTAACTGAAATAGATTTCCTACCTTCTTAACTTTCATAACTAGTAAAATACCTTTGTAAATTTTCATTACTCCACCTTGAATTACAGTTTTATATCCATTTGAATCAAGTGTTCCTAATGAAATCAAATGTTTTCTTAAATATAGTACATGCCTCACATCAGTTAACATTTTAGTTGTCCCATCAAACATTTGCAGTTGTATACTTCCAATCCCCACAATATTACATGTTACATCATTACCCATGTACACAACTCCATCATTAATTGATTTATATGTCTTAAACCATTCTTTATGGTTACACATGTGGTTTGATGCACCATAATATAACAACCAATGTTGATCATGATTTGACACATTAACTGATAATATTTCATCACTCATACCTGAACCAAATGTCGAAGCTGTATCTGTCGTATTTTCCTCCTTCTTCTCTGTCGAAGAATCTACTTTAGAAGTTTGTTGCTGTCGCTTCCAGCAGTCATTCTTTAAATGCCCTAATTTTCCACAAAACTAACACTTTACCTTACTCTTCTTCCCTTTCGACTTTGAACGTGAGTCGCTCGGCCTCCTGCAGCGTCTTTCTTTCAAACGACCTCTAACCATCATAGCTTCTGATGTAGAGGTTTATGAATGCGACCTTCTCCTTGTTTCTTCCAATAATAAGGATGCAACTACATCATCAAACTCAATAGTTTATGATGAACTAAGACCTATAGAAGTAACAAAATGATCCCATGACTCGGGCAATGAGCACAATAAAGTAATAGCTTTATCCTCGGATTGAATTTTTACTTCTATACTTCGTAATTGCACAAGAAGAGTATTAAAAGCATTTAAATGATCAGCAATCGATGTACCTTCCTTCTTTTGCAAACTGTACAACTGTCGCTTCAGGAGAATCCTATTGGTTAAGGATTTGGTCATGTACAGTTTCTCCAGTTTCGTCCTCAAACCAGCAGCTGTTGTCTTTGACACTATATTAAACAGGACATCATCAGCTACACACAGTCGAATAGCACTTATTTCTCTTTCATCCATCTCGGCCCACTCATTATCTGTGATGTTGTAAGGCTGTTTGGATTTTCCCAACAATCCCTTTTCCACACCATGTTGGACAAGCAAATCGTACATCTTCACCTTCCAGATCTCGAATTTTTTTTTGCCATTAAACTTCTCAATTTCAAACCGGGCACTCTGAGTTTTCGCCATTTTGTATCAACCAAAAGACACAATAATCTCGAAAATCCATCTTTTAAATACCAACAATTAATAAAAAAAACTGTGTATGCCTTATATTACACTGCCTTTGTTTTTTAAAAAACCAACAAACTTATTTTTTGTGTGAATTACAATACATAAAAAACTGAGTATCAAATTGTACCAATTCTACAATTTGTGGAAAATATATATCACAACACACCACAAATAGGGATATTCAAAATCAGCACACCACAACCCGGTTGGCTCTTCAAAAAAATCCGCGACTCGACCCAATATTTATTACGGATGCAGTTGATTCTTTCAAATCGTGCATATCAGTGTCAATATAATCAACAACGGTGGCCAACAAAATATCAAATCCAGATTTAAGATGCCACACCCAACAAGCATTGACAAGGACAAAGCTCTAAAAAATCCAACCTTAATGTAAATAGAACGACTGCAGATTGACTACGCTTAGAGGCAAAGGTGTGCATCTATTTATTTTAACACAACACCCTCACGCAATGAATAAACCAGCTTAACACGCAGTTCCACACATGGTTTCAACGTAGGTTTAAAAAACAAAAAATACCTCCACGCAGGTTGGACAACAGTCCAACACACCTCTGGCAATCAACTGCGCTCCACCTCCACGCAACACCAGGCACCAACGCTCCAGCAACACACCAGCAATAAATTGAATACCACCTCCACGCAGCAATGAATTAAATACCTCCACTCAGCGCACCAATAACTTTGTAATACACCAGCACCAGGAATTACATGCGCCCTTCAATCACTCCGCATCGGGCATGAATACCCCCCATCGCCATGGCCATAAGAAGTAAACCGATGCATTTTTGTTGCTGCCATGCACCACCAGGAATCAACAAAATTATACACAAATTATGTTGCGGGACTGGTTGCCATAAAAGGGCGTCAAGCAGATTTCGTAGTCGTAGAAGCTGCTCCAATACACCACGCAACAATCCTCTTTATGTAGATACGCTCCACGCATCAGCACCAGTGGACATACGCAGATACGCTCCATGCAAAGAACAATCGACCTCCACGCAATTGGAACAAACGACCTCCACGCAGCAATGTTCTCTGGTTTGCACGCTGGAAATTCACCTCAAACATTGCTCTAATACCATTTGTTAGAGGCAAGGTGTGAAGCAACCAAACAAATATATACACAGTAATTAAATCATGCACAGAAGAAATAGAAAATTAACGTTGTTGACCCAACCAATCTGGGCTACGTCCACCAAACATAGGCATCGGCAATTCTTTATTAATCAAATAGGAGATTACAAAATTAATCAAGTTCCTCACAAACTCTCACCCAAAACAATCCATATGGACATCTAATTTATAGCTAAGAGAATCTAACTGCCTCATAAACCCTCTCACATCAAATATAGGATGCATTAACTCTCTCCCAACAACCTGGAGCTATTCTAGCAACAAATTCCTATTGTTGTGACACACTGAGATTTTTGCCTATTTAAATGAACACGAAATCTCAACAATTGTTACACAAAGTGAAACTAATGGCAACTATAGATTCATTTAAGTGATATATATTTTAGGCTTTCAAGTTTATCAAAATAATTTGTACTTATTTAAAGTACACATGACATGACCACATATATTTATGAATGAAGACATATGCTTTTCCTTCCAAGAAATATATTTCTCTATGACAAACACAAATTTGGAATTATGTTTAGTAACAAGCAAGAAAGAGAACTTAGGGAACTATTGAAGGTAACAAAAGAAAGGATTTTATTCCAATTGAGATAATGGGTGCAATCTAGTTAACATATGAATAAGTCGACAATATTTAAATTTATTATTCTATTCTTTGGTTTGAAAATGAAAACAAGTTCATCTACTTTTCATATCAAACCTTTGATGGTGTACAAGAGGAATAAAATTCTCTTGAAATCAAATATTGTTTATTCATTTATTAAAAGATAAAGAATCCTCAACTTGAAATCCATAAGTTAAAATAGGTACATCTATCATCTTAATTAGTGAAAAAAAATATTTATAGAAACTTATTATATATTACTTTAAGTATATATTGGCATTATTGAAGTTAATATTAAATTATTGAAAATAGATTTTTAGTTGTTGTAACACAGTGAATATATCTAAATTATTTGAACGTTTCTTTGAGCAGAATTTATAATTCTAATGTCATTTCTTCCAACTTCTACGATTGATTATGAATTTTAACAGAAAAAATTAATTCTTTAGAAAGATGCAATTTGTTAGCTTGATTCAAAATGTTTGAATCTTTTGTAATGTATAGGGTTGTATTTTTAGTTCTATGTGATGTTGTCACATGACCACTAACTCAAAGAAATGTAGAGATTCGTCAAGAAAAAGATTATGAGAGGGAAAGTAATATTGAATATATGTAAAATATTAATGATGAGTATTGCATGACAAGCTCATCATACTACCTTTGAGTGAGAATTGGAACACTATGCATTAAAAATAAAAAACAAAATATACTACAATGATACCTAGAAATTAAAATCGAAAAATTCAAATTGAAAGTTGAGTGAGATTCATAAATCTTCTAAAAATTAAAAAATTGTACTAAAATTTATAGTTCCAATCTACCCATTTGATGATAATCCTAGGAATACAATGGGTATGGTGGATTGTGTGACCTTTCCTCTTCTCAATTAGTCTTTGTTTGTCTTAATTTTTGCAATTGGCTGGATTGTGCTTAAGTGACAACATTGTTAAGCAATGACCATCTGTTCTTGGCAAGCCTTATTATAGTTGTGGTCTTATTCAGCTGTCTAAGTAAGAAATTTATATTATGATAAATTTATTTAAATATCTTAATTAATGTTAAGATCTTCTTGGCATATTGACAAGTATCTCTTAAATTTCCATTAAGACATTGTTAAAAGATCCCGCCGAAGTGGTTTTGTTCCACTTAGTTAGTGAAAGCTAAACTTTGTTGTATTCTATAAATTGGGAAACACAAAGAGAATCGGAAGAACAAAATCACAAAGGAACATAAAAATAATTTTGAAATACTTAATCAATTAGGACTCATCCATGCCCATATATAGAAATATAAAATTATTGCGGGCAGCTCCGATAATTGGAAGCTGTTGGAAGCAAAACTCTATGGGAGGTGGAGGGCGAAATATAGCTATTAGCCATGGTCATATTGTTGTTTGAACTTTGGTGAATCCACACTTTGAGAACATATCGACTCACACCAACTCCTTCATAGAAATTCTGCACAGCTCCGTCCTCATGTTTCTATCATCTCCACTCCATACTCTACACTCCTGTGTGTGCATGAACATTGATCTCAATCACTTGCCTATTATCCCCACTATTACATTGATCTAAATCGATTTCCTATTACAAATGCAGCTTTGATTTTAATTTTGAAAAATTTAGGGTATAACCTTGGGTTATTTTATATAAGCATTTTTCAAAATTTATAAATTTCTACCTTTCTCATAATTAGGAAATGATTATTTATTAAATTATTTTATAATATTAGATTATAATAAAGTTATTCTAATTTTTAATATTATTTTTAAAATTATTTATAAATATTTTATAGATTTCTTAGTGCAGTCTATAAAATTTTAAATAAATTTTTATCCTACACTTTTATATACCAGTGTTTATAAACTTTAAATAAAATTCTATTCTTAACATTTTCAATAATTTTTATATTATTATTAATGAATATCACCATAATAACGTACCAAATATATTCTACATTTTTATATATCAATGATTATAAACTTTTTAATAACCTTCTATCCTTAATGTTTTCAATACTCTTTATATTATTATTAATGAACATCACCACAATAATGTCCAAAGGGATGCTCCAATGAGCCTATGGTAGGCTCTTGGAACTAGAATGGGAGAAGATTCAAACTTGAAATTGACTTTTGAATGCAATCAACAATTTGTTTGGACTTCGATAAAGCAATGATGAAATACCTACATAACAGCAAGATATTTTCCCTCTCCTTTCAAGATCTGGAACATTTTGTGTAACATACTGAGTTAAAACACTAACTCCTCTCCTATTATCACTCCCTTTTAATGGATCCCAATTCATACATTTGCAGATATTCAAGCAATTACGCCTCATATCCCAAATTTAATTCATCTGACCTAGAATGAAGCCTTGATACAAGAAGTATCTCTGATAGAGATGGATGATTCAATGATGGAGATGCTAAAGGGTTATGGATCGGAGCCTTCTAAAAGTTGGTAAACAATCCTTCCAAAATAAAGCATTTTTTTTCTTCCGAAATGAGGCAAAAAAAATTCAAAAATGTGGCAAAAATCCTTGGACCCCACAAAGTCTCTCCAAATAATCTCCTCACTTATTATTCATGAGCTATGAACCTTATAATTTATTATTTTCTTTTCTTACTTGAACAGGTCTGAACCAAATTATTGAGTTGCTCCTTCTCACTTGTAAATTATAATGCATTCAAGATCTACAATATGGTGACCTTTCTAGTAGTTGGATCGACTTATCAACTAGCTGGACTCGCTTGTGAAATTGAAAAATGTATAGTGAATATTCTAAAAATTCTTACTTCTCAAAAGTGAGGAGGTGGATGACGTTACTTATATGACTAGAAATGTCTTGGAAAAAAAATCCAAACACAATATTTCAAACTACGCTATTTAAATATGTAACTTTCTATTTTCATTTGGATAGACCTTGGCATTAATGAAAAATTATCTAAAACATCATACAATAATGTTCATCACAATCAAATATTATAATACGATTCTCACATTATGATGTAAAGAAATTTCAATTTCTTTGCAAGAAGAGGCAATGTTTGTCACTATGTGAAGTTATGTAACATTATCTATTACAAACACACTCACATACATAACATAATCCATTACAAAAACACACACATACATATGCACCATATAATGCACGCATGTATTTTAAAAAATATTATTAATATGAAAGTAATTACTAAACATAAATAAAAATTTCAGTATGAATATTCGTTAAATAAAGAAATAAAAATAGGGAAAATTTTCTCAACACAACCAAAAGTTCCTTTTTGAAACCAGTAGAATAAATATGCATAACTCCTTTGTGAATTTACAATTGTCTTCTAGAAAATATATTTCAATACGTGTCATGACTACAATATTTCAATGATTTTCTTAATTAAAAAAAAATTATGTCAACTATATATATAGAGAGATAAAAAGAGAATTTCATTGAAAATAAGAATCTCTTATTTCCTTTATCGATGCTTTAACCATCACAGTATAGGGAGAGGGGTGGAATTTATTTATTATTCAACATGAATTTTATGCATGTTATTTAAAGAAATAATAATAAAAGAAAATTCAATGTGAAGTAAAATATTTAAATTTCTACCTTAAGTAAAATATTGCAAGATTCAATACATACATGCTTGAATGCATATATATAAAGAAATTGAAAGTATAATGACTATTATAATTAAAACATTTGAGGGAGAAGTGTCAACCATTCCATGTTCATGTAATTGAGATGCACGTGCACACATCTAAATATGAAAATTAGAAGTCACAATGTATTAGGTATCTCTAAAGATAAATCATTCAAATTGGAAGATATTTTTTAATTTCTTTTCCAATTTGATTTTTTTTAGAATTTGATCCCTCTCAATGGAAAATAAATTCTCAACTAAATGGATCTTATAGAACAAAATTTATTTAAATAACATAATGAAATTTTCCATTCAACTATACTTATAACTTTGAATGATACTAGCACAATGAAATTAAAAGTTGTTGATAAGGGCCAATTGATGCCATTTTGTTTCTTAAGGTGACACATTATGTTGATTGATGTATATCAGCACCTCTAGATGTAGTTATGCTAGTTGATAGTTGGAGTGTGTATGGGGGATTAGTAGACTATTGTTGACCAAGGTTGACTATGGTCAACTATGGTTGAATGTGGTTTTATATGGTCATCTATCGTTGATTGTGGTTGTATATGGGTGTTAATATTTTATTTTGGTTTAGATATAGTTTTATAAGAGTGAGTATGAATGAATTTTGTTGCCCATTGTTTTCTTTTCTAAACTATAATTGACCATGGTAGATTATGGTTCAATAATTAGACCACCTTAACTTTAGTTGTCCATGCTTTACACTATTAAAAGATATTTTGATGATTAATGATTATAGTTGACCTTGGGTATTCACGTTTGACCATAGTGGGCAATGGTTATATAATGGTGACTAATTTTGATCATGGTCAATCATGATGCCTATGATTTCTTATGTTTGAACATGACCCACCATTTTTTACAAGCATTAGTGCTTTTTTTCACAAGCATTTTACAAATTAGATTTTCTTATTTTAAAGAAAATATAAAGTAGATAAATGATAAATGAAAGTAGGCCTATTATTTGAAAAAATGAGAAAAATAGAGTATCTTTACCTTTGCAAGTAGACTAGTCATTTCTCTTTAATGTAATGTTGATTAGCAGCTTCAAGTTGAACGAATGGAATTTTCACTTTCATAGTTAGAATCAATTAACAACTGTTATTTCATATTAATATTTCACTATAGTTAAGTTGGATAAATGGTCTCCAAAAATTTAAATCTGATGTAATGACTGAGGGTGGCATCAGTAGAACCTAACCTATTGTTCATATATCATTATCACCTCTAAGTTTGTATGAAACCTCGATTGATAATTTACATTGAGCAGCCCCTAAGAGTTGCAACACTCTTGTTGTGATACCAGGGCTCTCCAACAATGTTGTGACATGTTGGGAAAGTGACACATGTGAGGATGATTTTGAGTTTTTAGCTGGTCAAGTGGTCCATATTAGTCGATGATGTCGAAATCCTCGACGTCTATACTAGGGGTAATCTTTGACAGCATTTTCTCATGTTATCAAAACTCCTAATAAGGTGGAGAAATACTGAAAATTAGAAAATCTTAAGAGAGAAGGAAGAATGGGCATCCCACAACTGAGAAGAAATTTGGGTGTATGTGCAATGGTGATAACTCATTAAGTCGAGGAAACAATGTATCAAGAAAGTGTTTGGATGGTCCCTTAGACAATAGGATCTAAGAGACAAAGACCATTCATGGAACCAACAATAGACTGGAAGTTTTCACCTTGGGCCAGTGTGAAAGAGTGCAGTGCAGTTGAGGTCCCATGAAATCAATTTGGGGAACAAGAATTATTCTAACACCATATATTAATAAGAAAGAATTTCCCTGAAGTAATTTTAGTTGTAAAGGAACGTGTGATAAATCAAGATGTGATATAAGTCCTTTGTATTGGCCCCTGAGGCATAAAATGCTAAAAATTAATGGCATGGAAGCTTAGCATGGACAAGAGCATGATTTATTTAATGAGTCAAATGAAGTAATGGATCAACCTCGAGATATATTCTAGGGGCACACTAAGTGGACCTCTCAACATATGAAAATTCTATAAAGAGCAGAAGACATGAATGGTACAACTATAAAGATATCGACCCAAAGGAGGCTTAATGTAGTTTTGTAAAAAGGGGTTAACAATGGGAGAATAACCAATATTGGTAAACCTATATCTGAGAAACAAAACTATAGTTTGAAAGAAAATGTAGTAAAAATCAGTAAAAGAGTTTAATGAATTGATGGTCATCAGATTGAGTTATGAAATTAAAGGGTCTAATTGTGTAGCTTGATAGTTAAGGATTTCATGACCATGGGTTTAGCCTTATCATGACATGAAATGAATAATTGCCTATTGTGGAAATAATAAGTGACTACGTTTTCTCTATTGAGGAACTATGAATAACTTATTGTGGCATAAATAATTAATAGTCACATGCCTCGTGAAATATAGGTTGAAATGGAGTTTGATTAAATAGACTAAAACATATTGAACCCAATTTACAAATACAAAGGGACTAAATGCTACCCATACATAGGTTGACTAATACGATTATCTCAAGCATCATGAGCCATCACTTCTTGTCGACATCAGCTCATTATCCAAGAAGTTGACTTAGGAACAACCCCTTTCAGTACTTTGAAGCTTGCATGCCTCAATGGCAAGTTTCTCACTTTCGGCGATAGGTTTACATCAATGACGTTCGACTGTAAGATTTTGCGTGGTGTTCGATGCCAAGTCCCTTTTTCACACCACGCGAATTGTATTGTATTACCTTCAGGATCATTGACATTATTGGTGACTCCTCTCACACCTGTTAACAACTTACATCAATGGCTGGTAATCATGCGATGTCTATCCATGTTCGACTCCAAAACATTTTTCACATGGATCGAATTGTACTCCGAGTGAAGATGGAATGAGCTTTGAAGACTCTGGATCTAGTTTCATTCATCCAAGCTGCGATATATTCAGGAATATAAAGACATCATTGCCAAACAGATGATCATCCAAATCAAAGATGATGACTCCATCTGAATCATCAGTTTGCTACACAGACGGTTGTCTGTCCTATGTACATGAAAGTGAATTTATAAAGCTGAGCATGGGAATGCGCACCTCAGCTAGATCATGAAAAATATTATGAAGATAATGTATTGTATTGTATCTTATTATAGGTCGCCTCCCAACTCGAAAAAACTTCGGATCCTCACGGTAAAGCATTTCACCCGACATCAAAAGATTAACGACCTCATGCTTTAGGGGGCAATTGTTATAGATATTTTTTGGCACTGCAACACCAATCATAAATGTCCATAAACTGAGGGCTCCTGAATCCCTAAAAGTGTTGCTTCACTACCTAAAGGAACAAGGTTCACTGATTGCATCATCTCCCAGAAGTTCCCCACAGACAACTGCTCAGAAATGGTCAAAACTAGATGATACTGAATGCCCAGTGGAGAGGGTGCGATGCATATCACCTTCCCAGTGTAAAGGGTGTGATGCATACTGGATGGCCCCTCTGTAGGATGCGATGGGCGAGAATGGACAAATGGAAGGGACAGTTTGTGAGGTGGAAGATCATAGAATCTTCCAGAAACTTCCCCTCTGACACTTGCCTCTCTGATTTCGACCAGTGATGAGTAAGAGATTATCAATCTCCAAGTGGAATCAAGAACTATCAGAGAGAGGACACTAATCAAAATCCCAG
>APFE030592756.1:23718-55012 GCA_000404065.3 Pinus taeda | reverse complement strand
TTGAACATGAAAAAAAATTAAAGTTCCAAAAACCATGTTCTAAAAAAAATATGTGTATTCTGCATCACCACTTTTGAAAATCGGGTCATTTTTTTGCTATCTCTACGAAACGGGTAACAGTATCAGTTCCCGTTTCAAAGTTTACATTGTTCAAAGTGGAACTTACTAAAATATGGAAATTTACCTTTTCATACTTTAAGCGCATAAAATTTCACAAACAATGAGTTTCTTATAAAATCACTACATGATGAAAAGCCTTAGAATAACTTTATAATGGAAAGTCATGAACATTAAGGTAAACCTTGAAAAACCCGCTTTAGAAAAGATTATTCTCGCATCGCAAAAAGTTACGGCGTACATCCCTTATAAAAGTTACCCCTTGAAAATACGATCCATGAGAATGCGAGATCATAAATCCTATAACCTTATCGCATCGTAGTTTCAAACCCATGGCATTACTTAACAATGCAAATATTGCAAAATGCAATAACATCTCGCAAATCACATATCGTAGCAATTCATGTAGTGGTGGGTTTTAACAAAAACGAGTTTCGCGATATAGCAATCTGTGATATTGCGAAGCAAATCACAAAGTCACTTTTATTGCAATTCGAAGGGCTCAGGGTTCTAGGTAAGTACTTCCCGACTTTCGAGGTGTAGTTATGAACATTAAAGTTAAGCATAACGGTTCATTAGTGGTCATTTATTAAAAGAACGATTAAGATCAGTGTAAAGGACCATTCGATGCAAGTTGATATCCTTTGATGTGATTCAGAATTAAAGACCCCACGTCACCTTATTTTCGTCTTTCTATTGATTATTCCTATATTCACTATCATCTTTATCATATTTTTACTATCTACTTGCAACTTTCAGGAAGAACACACAGAGCGTAACACATGAAGAAATGGGTAAGAAAGGCAAGGCTCCCGTATCTGAGAAGTCAGAAATGACCCCATTATTCACAGACACTACCTGTAATCAAGATGCAGGAACATCTATGTGGGAATCTATGTATCGGCTGTTGGAGGAGGAAAAACTGAGAATTATGGAAGCAACAATGACAACATATGGATGCGGCTCTTCTGATGCATCCATAATTGAACTTGCATGTTCATTTCTACACCGCATTGCGGCAAGGCCAAAGATACTCCCCTACACTGACATGGTGAAACGGAATATAGATGACGTAGACAGATCTGACAAATAGTTCAAGATGATAAGCCATGATGTGATGGTGTCATTTACTCCAGACAATTCGAGGTGTATGTACCACTTACGAGAACCCTAGACCAGCTACAACAAGAAATTTGTCGAGAAGTTCGCCAAGGAGAATGAAGACTTGGCAGAATGCACAAAGCACTGGTCAAAAAATGAGGAAAGACTCAAAAAGGATAAAACCAGTATGTATGCCACTGGCTCTCTTTGTTCCCCTCACTGTTTTGCCGCTGCTATGTTATGTAGATTGTTTGGAAAACCAGACACCAACAAATTTTCATCAAAATTGTTATCACCAGTGGATGCGGCTATCAATGCCACAATAATGAATTGGGCCCAATACATAAGAAAAAGAAGCATTTCTTGGAGGGCCAGATACTTTAGCCGCTGCAATTTTAGAATACATAAGAAAAAGAAGCATTGCTTCGAGGGTTTACCCTCCATTTTTGATGAGCGCCTATGTTATGGACGCTATTTGTTTTGTTTCCAAATTTCCTAATATGGGATGGAAGTGGACAATACAAAATCCACTTCCCATTCAAATTTATCACAAGGTCATGTGGGAATCAAGTTTTGTGCCACATTTCTTCAAAATTTGTCACGGAGTTATACTCCTGAGCCATAAAAAGATCTACAACAGAGATGCCCCAAGGTTTTCCCAAGAAGCGGAGGTAGATATTCTCTCCGTGGCAAGATGGTTTGGGGAAGAATTGTTCACGTATATCAGAGTATTTAGCAGCATTGCTTCACCCCATGTGCTACCTATTTACGTCCCAAACAAACTAATGGCTAGGGAGATAGCCTATTAGACCTATGACATGGGGGGAATGAGTAAAGTAATGAAAGATTCCAAGAAGGCCATTTGGCGTCAATTTCCTGTAGTATGCAGAGCATTTACATTGCATGACTTAGGTCATGCTTTCAAAGAAGTTAATAATGTATTATCTTTACAACTACCAAAGTTCTCGGGAAGGCAATATGATCCCTTTGGTGTTGTAAGTAATTTTACTACAATGGTTAAAATAAAAGTATTTTCCCATGAGGAAGATCCCTTTGATGATGTTTTCTTGCAGAAAAACACCTTCAAAGAGGTTCAACATACAACACGAATTCTTTTTGACCAAGAAAGTCTCTAGAATTTTGACAATTATAGAAAACAGAGGTTATCTAAGGTCCCATTGGACCAATTACTCATTGAACCAATAAGAGAACCTACTCCCATCGTTAGCATAAGTGATGATTCAAAAGAAAAGTCCAAAACAAGTTCAGAAAAAGAATCAACAGAAAAGTCTGGTAATCAGTCCGAGGATGAACCCAGTAAGGATGAGGAGTCAATAAAAGACATAGCTCAGTCTACAACAGAGTCTGATCAGCAGACTTCATAAATAAAACAAGCTGAGGCTTCAACTCCCCTTACAAAGCAAACAAAGATGCTAGTAATTGATCTAGAAGGGGAATGGGAAAATTTTAATAAGATACTTAACACAAAAGAACAAAGCGTAGAGCCACCAACAAATCCAAAAGAGACGACCACAGAAATGGTAATAGAAAGGGCTGCCAACACTCAGGAAACAGATAACATTCCCATTACTCCCTCATCTGAGATTGTACTAAGAATAGAGGAAATTCCTCCTCTAGATGTATTTTACAGCCCTCAACATAAAGCTGCCGTCAGAAGGCAAAGAAAGAAAAGAAATTTGGATTCTGTGCTCGCTCCTGAGGATGAATTCTCTAGATGTTCTTTGGAAAGATCCCTCTATAGATCCATCGACAAATCTCACTAGGCTCTCACAGGTCGCGGGTGCATACGCTTAAGCAACTATTGATAAAGCAATAGAGGTTCAATTTCTACTTAAGGAAAAATAATATAGGATTTTGTTTTTGGAACAATAGTTACATCAAGTCAACAACAATCAACAAGCGGAAACAAAGTTGGAAAAACTTCAGCAAGACTTCCAGAAGATGCAGTTGGCACATCAAAGCAGTTTATCTAGCAAAGAAGAACAATTACAGGGTATGATAGAACTGCATAAAGATGATCCCAAAATTGAAGAGTTTATCATAGAGGCACTTGGTCTCAATTCCTAGCTCTTGCAACACAAAGAACTACTGTGCCAGAAGATTTCGCAATGGAATTCCCATTGTGAAATGAGCGATAATATTACAAAGCAAGTCATAGAATTGCGACTTGAATATGATTCAATTTTTAAGAAAGTCTCAGACTTCTTAAACTAGAAGAAATCCGAAGAAGGGAAAAAAGCAGACATGCCCAAAATTGATGAGTCACACAAAGAGATTTTATTTGCGAAATGGGATTCTCGGCTAAAGGAAGTAGAACAGGTGATGGAAGATGCGACAACGACAACAACGAACAATGTTATCAAATGCGTAAATGAAAATCTACACAAGGCTAATTTGGTGGCAGAAACTACCCTTGGAATTCTTCCAAAAGCACAACAACTTCAAGCAGAATGGAAACAAGCAGCGGAGGAAAGGGAAGAGGCAATCAAATAGGTAAACAAATTGAATTGGGAAGCATATTGGCAGTACCTGGTGAATCCACACAGCCAATGGATGACCCTGAAGTGCCTGATGACTTCCGCCGAGAAGATATTTCCAGCTCTCACCAATGCCGTATTTGCAGGACAATTAAAAGCTGAAGTCGGCCAACCGATACTCTTAAGTCCTCATCTATTTTTGTAATATTTATTTTTAGATTTCATAGAATTGTATTTAAACCACTCTCATGCATTTAAAGAGGGGTCCAAAGTTTTATCAAAAACATTCTTCAGAATGTGCATCTTGCCCCCCACTGAGGAGGTTTTGATAAAATCAATGGAACGAGATTTATTTTCTATTTGAGTTTAACATCTGCTACTAAAATTGCACTTTTGTACTCTTAGTTGATGTTAAGTTATTTGAAGATAGTTCGATATTGCTGCAACTCATGAGTAGGACGTATTACAAATGGTATTTTTATCTTCTAATGCTTTTTACTTATGTGTTAAGCAATAAATCATTTTCAGTTATTTATATATGAAAGTTTAATGTTTAGTTATCATTATTGCACTCTTGTATGGTGATGACTTACTATTTATGTTGAATATGTGAATGACTCTTTATGCGATATATTTCTCATGTTGTTTCAGTAACTTTTTATATGAAACAATCATTCTTAAATGGACTCTATTCTTATTGTGATTGAATGATTTTTATTATCACTCACTTTCAAAAATTATTTTAGATCGCATATGTGCACATTACTCCCGGGATAGTCTTAAACTTAGATGTTTTCTTTTATTATGATAGATTGCATATGATAGTTAGAAGATAGATTAGATTTAGAACAACTATTCACCCCATAAAACTCCAAAAAGAAAAACATCATCCCATTAGCACACATGTCATAAATAGATTAAGAAACTGGTCCCATTATCCCTAGCCAGAGCCACTAATCCAAACGGAAAAGGAGTTGTCTAAAGGTCTGGACCGGGTGGTTATCTCCCTTGTTGAAGTCTCGGTTTTTTGAGTCTTCAACATATTTGGCGCTAGAAGGAGGGCCTAACTGTGAATGGCAAGTAAATCTACATCTTCACGCCATTCTAAGAGTAAAACTCCCTCAACATCACCCTCAACTCCTCGTTCGCATTCTAAATCTTCCATCTCTGAACCAGAAGTTGAAAAGAAAAATACAGAGCACACTACTGAAATCCCAAACAAGCCAGATCATTCTTCTTCAGATCCCCCTGAGTTACAAACTTTAATTCATAAGTTACAGGGGATTTATATATCTCAAGAAGATTCTGAGTTATCCCAAGGTAGTGTCACTTCCCATCTGACCGCATCTCAATGACTGACTAGAGCACAAAGTGAAAAGTTAGGAATCCCACGAGTTGAGTTTCCTCTACCGAGTCGTAAGAAAGCAAGGAAATCACCAGTAGAATCTCAGAGTGAGGTTCTATCATCATTTTCGTCTACCATCCCATCCATATCATCACAAGGTCATTCATCCATCCCTCAACTCCAGATTGTGGTTCATACAGGTATAGGAGTAATATCCTCCTCTACCTAATCATCTTCCACTACTGCCACACCTCCTCCTACTCATGCTCCGACAATGGTAGGAAATCCACCACCAAGGCCATGGGCCAATCCAGGGGCTGTAAGAATGCCTACATCTTTATCTCAGTTACCATCTCACCCTAAGAAATGGTTGCCCAAATTCAATCCCGACAATGGCCAACTAGCAGAGGAACACATAAATAATTTCATGCTATGTATTAATTTAAATGGAGTGACAGAAGAGGATGTAGTTGTACGATTATTCCCCTATACTTTACAAGGAGCAATAGGATGTTGGTATTTTTTTTTACCAGTGGGCTCCATTAATAACTGGGATACATTTCAAGATCAATTTTTAACAAAATTTGGGGATGATAGGTCAACAAAAACTTTAATAAATGACCTCTCCAATTTAAAAGCCAAACCAAAGGAACCAATTAAGGATTTCAACTCTTGCTTCAGTAAATTGTTAAACAAAATACCAACAACATCTAAACCTAGCGATGAAGTCCAAAATGAGTGGTATATTTCTGCTTTTCCTTCAAATTCAACTATCTTTGTAGATAGAGCTGCCAAGCCAATGTTAGCAGAAAACATGAAAGAGACAATAGATGTAGAAAAACGTATCCTAGCCGTGGAAAAGAAAAACGCTGTAGAAGAAAGAAAGTCTAAAAAAGTGTCTTTTAGAGATGATCCTAAGAAAAAACAACTGAAGGATCCATTCGACCTGGAAGGGTTACAGAAAGTCTTGAAGACAATGTCAAACGAAACGACTGATATAAAGAAACAAGTAGCAGAAACCTCTTCCAAGAAACCTTTTAAACCATTTAAAATGAATCCTACAACCATTCCTAAACCTCCAAATGCTATAACAACTGCAGAATCAGAAGGGAAGAGGAAGAAGTTTCAAATGAGGAACAAATCGATGATGATGAAGTCGTAGAACTACAAGGAATGTGGGACTTCATTCTTCCAGATGAGGAAGATCAGGATGCATTACCTGTTGTTACTAGAAGTAGAAATCAACTTGATCCTCCACAATCCAATGCTAAATAAAAAAATTCAAGTCCGACTCCCAAGGATAAAATCGTAGGTAATAAGTCCTCACCAAAGTTTACTTAGACAAACCTAGTCCAATCTGATTCATTTCCTTCATCCAAAACACTTATCATTTCCGATGAAATGGAATTTAAAATTGTTGAAGATATGAAAAAAACTAGATCAAACATTACTTTTCATGAGCTCATCAAGTTAAAGCATCAACAAAAATTTCTCTTGAAAGAGCTAAATGTAGTACCTATTATGCCTCTACCTGCTGCTATAATTTCACAAGCTACTCATGAAATGGGGATACCTTCGGCTGGCATTTCAAATAAAGTTGATCCGACTGACATTGCTCTGATTGGGGGAAGATGAAAATCCCATACTCCGCCATTTCTCCTTTCCTTTGAAGTTTTCAATAAAAAATTGCATAACTGTCTGGTAGATTCCGGTGTCTCATCTAAAATTTTACCTAAGATAATTTGCGCAAAGTTAAATGTCCAGCCTCATAAATTTGCAGTACGAATAGTACAGCTAGATTGGTCTCAAGTCGAGGTCATCGGTGAACTTAATCAAGTAACCATAAGGCTTTCATCAAATCCAAAGGTATATCAAGTTATTGATATGCTTGTAGTTGACATTGATGAGTTTTATGGGTTGATCCTTAGCAGGGATTGGTCAGAAAAGCTTCACGGTTACTTTGCGACCGACTGGTCTCATATGTGGCTTCCTTACAATGGAAAACCTAATCAGATCAAGGTTGAATGAGAAAGACATCAGAAGTATATAGTGACAGAGTTAGAAGGAGAAAACGAGCCTGTAGCGTATAGCAACAACACAATTGGAAAATATTCTGTTGATTCATTCTTAGGGAATTTCAACTCTCATACTTCACCTTTTTTGGAAAATTCTGTTTTATCTCAGATAGAAAATTTCTCTCAAATGGACACTTCTAGATGCATCAATTTGGTAGATAAATCTGTAAATAAAACTTTGTTTTGGAAATTATTTTTTGATGGTTCTAAATCTAACGATGGAGTAGGAGCAGGTTGTATATTAGTTAGTCCAAAAGGAGAAAAAACCATGTTAACATATAGAATTGAGTTCGATTGCATGAACAATACTGCTGAATACGAGGCATTAGTTCAAGGATTATATAAAGTAGTTGGGCTTAATATCAAATACATGCAAGTATTTGGAGACTCTGAGATTGTTATTAAACAGGTAAGAAATACTATACATTGTCTGTCGGGACACTTGAAGCACTATCAATCTTTACTACAAGACTTGACCTCACACTTTACAACATTTAATATTTCATCCATCCCAAGACTCCAAAATGCTAGTGCTGATCTCCTTGCTAATGTAGCTTCCAAGCTTATTCCATTAGATGATGATAGCCCAGACAGATTCTCGATTGAATTAATCTTTAGGCCCTCTATTCCTGATAACATGACCAATTGGAGGGTTTTCAACAATGACCATGATATTGTGAGTTTTCTGACTTTAGAAGGCTCTTACAATAATTAGATAATTGATGAAGACCAACATGACAAACGACTGGAACAAGAAAATAGCAATAACGCTATACCAAAATCCGTAGTCAAGTTAGAGGACCTATATGACTTAAAGGACAGATTTAAATGGTCCACTAATTCAAAACTTCAGAGTTCAACTCTGAAATATGAATTAGTGAATCTGGGGATAGACATAAAACTACAGAACATCAACCTAGGTCTTGGCCTAACATCCGAGGAAAAAGCAGCTTTCATTCGACTATTGAAACAATACAAGAGTGTCTTTTCCTGGAATTACGATGATCTTAAAACCTATGACACTTCAATTATACATCATACAATTCCGATGATATTTGATGAAAAGCATGTTCTGCAAGAACTGAGGAAAATACATCCTAATCTGGAAAGCCAGATTAAATCTAAGTTGAACAAGTTACTAAGAGCCAAGATTATTTTTCCCGTTAGGCATTCTAGATGGGTTTCCAATTTGGTCCCAATCAAAAAGAAAAACTGTGATATTCGGATTTGTATTGACTTTTGAAATCTCAATAAAGCTTGCTAAAAGGATAATTTTCCACTACCCCTATGGAAAATATATTACAATTAGTCGCAGGGTCTAAATTAATGTCCTTTTAGATGGTTTTTCAACGTATAATAAAATCTTGGTCCACCCCAATGATCAATTAAAAACTACTTTTAGAACCAAATGGGGCACTTACGCATATCAAAAGATGCCATTTGGGCTAATCAATGCCAGTGCATGTTCCAAAGAGCCATGGACATTGCGTTTAAAGGCTTAGTAAAAAAGTCAGTGGGGATCTACTTAGATGACATAACAATATATTCTAAAAAACGAAGTAATCATCTAAGGGACTTAAAATAGATCTTCCACTGTTGTCAAAAATATGGAATCTCGCTCAATCCAATTATTTTTTTTTCTTTGTTGAGTGAAGGAAAAATTCTTGGATTCATAGTATCCAAATCAGGAATCCATATTGACCCAGATAGGATCAAGGAAATTTCCGAGATATCCTTAGCCCATAATAAGAAAGCAATGTAGTCTTTCCTTGGTTAGATCAATTTTGTTAAAATATTTGTCCCTGACTTCTCAAGGATCGTGTCACCTCTCCAAGACATGATAAAGAAAAACTCTCTCTTCAAATGGGGTCATGCAGAACATGAAGCGTTTGGCTTGATAAAACAAGCAATTATAAATGCCCCATCTCTAGCGACTCCAAACTTTTCTGATCCTTTAACTCTATATACATTCGCCTCCGAGAAATCGTATGCTGTCATACTCATGCAAGCGAATCAAGATAAAGCCGAGGCCCCAATTGCCTTCTTCAGTTCAAACTTACAAGGAGTTGAGTTAAATTACTCTGATGTTGAAAAACATGCTTATGCTGTTTTCAAAGCAATCAAACACTTTAGAACTTTCCTTCTCAAGACTCACACCAAAATAATAGTACCATTTCCAGTGGTAAGGAATCTTTGGGTACAAAAAGATGTGGACAAAAAGAGGGCAAACTGGGTCACAACCCTAAAAGAATATGACGTTGAAATTAAACCGGCAAATATTGTAAAAGGTCAAGGTTTTTACAGGATGTTGGCCGTAGCATCGCACATATCAGAAATGCAGTCTCCAGATAGTGAAGTACAAGTGTATGAGGTAAGACTAAATGACTCTGAATCAAGGTACGCCGATATCATGTTCTATTTAAAAAATGGTTATGCCCCTCCACATTTGAATTACACAAAGAAAAGGGCGTTGAGGTTAAAAGCTAAACAATATCAATTTTTCAATGATATACTTTTTAGAAACAAAGTTGGCAAAACTTTAGCAAGACTTCTGGAATATGCAGTTGGCACATCAAAGCAGTTTAGCTAGCAAAGAAGAGTAGTTACAGGGTATGATAGAACTGCATAAAGATGATCCCAAAATTGAAGAGTTTATCATAGAGGCACTTGGTCTCAATTCCCAGCTCTTGCAACAGAAAAAACTACTATGCCATAATATTTCAAAATGGAATTCCCATTGCGAAAGGAGCGATAATATTACAAATCAAGTCATAGAATTGCGACTTGAATATGATTCAATTTTTAAGAAAGTCTCGGACTTCTTAAACTGGCAGAAATCCGAAGAAGGGAAAAAAGTAGACATGCCCAAAATTAACGAATCACACAAAGAGATTTTATTTGTGAAATGGGATTCTCGACTAAACGAAGCAGAACAAGCAATGGAAGATGCGGCGATAGCAGTGAACAATGTCATTGAATGTGTAAATGAAAATCTACACAAGGCTAATTTGGTGGCAGAAACTACCCCTGGCTTTCTTCCAAAAGCACAACAACTTCAAGTAGAATGGAAACAAGCAACGGAGGAAAGGGTAGAGGTAATCAAATAGGTAAACAGATTGAATTGGGAAGCATATTGGCAGTACCTGGTGAAGCCACATAGCTAATGGATGACCCTGAAGTGCCTCATGACTTCGGCTGAGAAGATAGTGCTAGCTCTCACCAACGCCGTATTTGCAGGACAGTTAAAAGCTAAAGTCGGCCAACTGACACTCTTAAAACCAATGCTGGATATTTGTGATCTAAAGAATCAGATGCAGGATTAGTCATAGATATATTTTGTTTTTTGTTTTGTTTATTTTTGCTTAAAATGAGGGAGGTTATTTAAACCTCCTCATCTATTTTTGTAATATTTATTTTTAGATTTCATAGAATAGTATTTAAACCCCTCTCACGCATTTAGAGAGGGGTCCAAAGTTTTATCAAAAACATTCTTCAGAACGTACATCTTGCCCCCCACTGAGGAGGTTTTGATAAAATCAATGGAATGAGATTTATTTTCTCTTTGAGTTTAACATCTGCTACTAAAATTGCAATTTTGTACTCTTAGTTGATGTTAAGTGATTTGAAGATAGATCGATATTGCTACAGCTCATAAGTAGGACGTATTACAAATGGTATTTCTATCTTCTAATGCTTTTTACTTATGTGTTAAGCAATTAATCATTTTCAGTTATTTATATATGAAAATTTAAATGTTTGGTTATCATTATTGCAGTTTTGTATGGTGATGACTTACTCTTTATGCTGAATATGTGAATGACTCTTTATGCGATATATTTCTCATGTTGTTTCAGTAACTTTTTATATGAAACAATCATTCTTAAATGGATTCTCTTCTTATTGTGATTGGATGATTTTCATTATCATTCACTTTCATAAATTATTTTAGATCGCATATGTGCACATTACTCTCGGGATAGTCTTAAACTTAGATGTTTTCTTTGATTATGATAGATTGCATATGATAGTTAGAAGATAGATTAGATTTAGAACAACTATTCACCCCATAAAACTCCAAAAATAAAAACATCATCCCGTTAGCACACACATCATAAATAGATTGGGAAATTGGTCCCATCATCCCCAGTCGGAGCCGCTATTCCAATAGAAAAGGAGCTGTCTTAAGGTCCAGACCATGTGGTTATCACCCTTATTGAAGTCCCGATTTTTTGAGTCTTCAACACCCCCTAAATGTAATTTCATTTGGCTTTATAATCACTCAAATTGGATGGAAAACAAATAAGTTATCATTAAAAGACTGTTGGTTAGTATGGTCGACCACTGCTTTCCCAAAAGCAACAAATTAATTTTTCTTTGTTGATCTTTTTGTGGATTTTTTTTTACAAAGCAAATAATTCTTATTTTTTACATATGTATTGGATTAGGAGAACTTGATCACCTCTCTTCCTCCATGATTTCATGTTTTATTGCAGGTAGATGTTCGTTTTTTGCAGATCCAAAGACAATAAAGGTGGTGATTCTTAAAGGAAATGTTAATGAAATAAGGGTATTTCATCCAAGAATCTATTGAGAAATTTAATGATGATTGGTGTCGTGATACATTATAAAAAAATTCCCGCTACTTCAAGAATTTTTCATTACAAGAAGAAAATGACGTCAAGACTTTTTTGTTACTAGATAGATGAATAACAAGAGAAATGAAGAATTGATTTCAATTTGAAGACCTAATATTGTCCGGATTTTTAATGTGATTTGGCTGGTAGAAAACATGTAGAGCTAGGGTTCGTAGCAAGATATCAGTGTTGGGTACCATGGAGAGGCGAGAGGGGGGGAGTTCCACTCCTTCCTACAGTTAGGCAGTCTTTAATCGATTCAAGAAACCACTGGGGGTTGAAACCGGGGATTTAGGAAAAGGGAAATAGGAAAACAGAAGCTCACAAGGGCAGGAAGATATGTAGGAAGGAGTCAGATGAGAGAAGCAAATAGGAGGAGATAATCAGAATGCCGATACCAGAAATTGGACTGGACCATGTAAGCCTAGGGCAACCATCACACCCCGAGTGGTGTTAAGTGATTCAACGCTACAACCGCATAGGGAACACATGGCGACTTACGCAGTTATTTGTAAATTCATGGGGTTATGGCCAACGGAGAAGGCCTTAAATGCATGGATAAAGAATCATTGGAAACCTAAGGAGGATATAGATTTGCACCTTGGATCTAGGGTTTCTTTACTGTAGTTTTTACAAACATAGAGGATAAAGACAGGGTGTTTGAAGGGGGACCTTACTTCTATGCTGCTACATGTCTCTATTTGTGGCCTTGGGTGATGAACTTCATATTGGAGCGTGAGACATTCACTTTGGTCCCGGTATGGGTAAGGCTCTATTCCCTACCTCTAGATTATTGGCAGCCAGAATCATTAAAAGCCATAGGAAATAAATTAGGGCATTTTTAAAAAATATCAGACACCACAATGCGAGGAAAGTACATCTTCTTTCCCTGTATATGCGTAGAGATGGACATTTCTAGAGCTCTACTGGATGAAATAATTCTAGAGGTTTTTAATGAAGAATTGGTGCAAGTGGTGGACTATGAGCATGTTCCTTTCAGATGCTGCAAATTCCATGAACACGAGCACCTATTCAGAGACTACCCCTTAAACAAAATGGAAAACAGAACTAAAGCAACCTCAGGGAAAGAAACTGAAAGCTTTAACAAAGTGGGGAGCAGAGGTAAAGGAGGGAGAAGGAACCAAAATAAAGTTAGTGAGGAAAAGCAGTTTAGTCAAAATAGGTTCAAGATGTTAGAAGAAGAAGAGAAGCATGATAAAGCAAACCAGATACTGGAGGACAACACTGCAGAGAAGGAAAAGGAAGATAACATGGAGGATTTACCTGAAAACAACCAACAAATGGAGGATCTGCTGAATACTATGGAACTTGACAGGGACCATGAAATGACCATGAGTGAGGTGGGACCAGAGGATCATGAACTGTAGGATATTCTGGATAGGGAGCATTTAGATTTGGAAAAGTTCTTGGAGTAGGGAACTACCAAAGGAATGGATTCGCTACCTCAAGAGGAGTTTAATAGGGTGCAACAACTATTCCTATGGATAACTCAGGCAAAAGGTATGGGGGTCAAAAGAAACCATGATAGTTAGGACAACGAAGGGGTTAAAACAATGAAGGAAACATCGAGACTAGCTCCTAGGAACCTAGGCAGGAAAAGGGGTAGGAAAAAATAGAATGAGTTGCTGATAGAGTGTGGAAAACTCATGATCAATTCAGGTAAGTTGAAAGACCTAACTAGTTACTCATTTACAAATCTTTCTTAATGAATCTCACAACATGGAGTATTAGGGGTCTAGGAAGTAAAATGAAACAAAGAAATCTTAGCAATAGAATGAAAGATATGATTTTCATCCAGGAAACAAAATGTTCAGTAGAAAAAATAAGAGAGATACATAGGAAATGGCTTATGAAATATCAATATCTATAAGTTAAAGCAAATAAAGCAGCAAGAGGAATTCTCACACTCTGGAACCCTAAGAAACTTGGTATCCTAGATGCTGAAGCATCCAACAACTATTTATCAGTGGTCATCCAACCTTTGGGGGATAAGGAAGTTTATTTTCTCACAAATGTTTATGGTCCACAAAAGCTGAAAGAAAAACTCAGACTTCTAACCTCATTGGAGGAGTTAAGAGGGAGACATCTGGTTATCCCATGGATTCTGGGGAGGAGACTTCAATATGATCAGGTCTCCATCAGAAAAAAAGGGGGGACCATATCACTAGGTAGAGATTCTATAGCATTTCAAAATTTCATAAACAACATGAAGCTTGTAGATACAGAGACAAGTAATGGCATCTTTACCTAGACTAATAAGAGGGGAGGAGAGTCTCAAGTGGCCTCTAAACTTGACATATTCATTATCTCGGAGGACCTCATCCTCACAGGCCATAACTTGGAAGAAATGATACTTCCTTTTGGAGGTTCGAACCACTGGCCTATTCAACTTGAAGCGTCCTTTATAGGAACTCCAAGAAATAGACCTTTCAGGTTTGAAAATATTTGGCTTGACCATTCTGACTTCATCAGAAACATTGAAAGATGGTGGACAGAAGATACCCAAGTTCAGGGTACTAAAATGTTCCTTCTGCATCAGAGATTGGAACACATCAAACAAAGGCTTAAAGATTGGAACAAGAATTAATTTGACAATATATTCGAAGCCAAAAAAGCAATAGAATGGAAACTACAGGAAATTAACCAAACCCTCATTTTAGAGGGCTTCACCGAGGAGAGTAAGGAACAAGCAGATTATGTTCAACAAGAATGGGAAGACTTATGCAAGAAAGAGGCAATTTTCTGGAAACAAAAATTGAGGGTTCAATGGCTAAAAGAAGGAGAAAGGAATACAAGGTTTTTTTCACAAATCTACCATGGATCATAGGTCGCATAACAGGATTTCAAAAATCAAAGATACTCAAGGAAAACAATTCACTACACATCAAGAAATAGAAACTATTATGTTTCCACATTTCCAAGGCATAGCCGAGGAGCCTCTCATAGACAGATCTCAATTCGTCAAGGACTTCACAAAGAACATTCGTAAGCTAGTGACAATAGAAGACAATTATAATCTTAACAGGCTAGTGAATGAAGAGGAAATTAGAGAAGTCATAAAAGAAATGCAAAATGGGAAAGCTTCAGTTCCGGAGGTTTTCAACATTGACTTCTTCAAAGCATGTTGGGAAATAGTCAAGCAAGATATCCTCGATGTGGTGGAGGACTCAAGGAAAAAAAAATGTTCTAAAAGCGTTCAACACCTCTTTCATAGCCCTGATTCCAAAGCAGGAGAACGCTATCACACCAGACATATTTAGACCCATAGCATTATGCAAAGTGGTGTATAAAATTATTTCAAAAGTAATTTCGAACAGACTTAAGCCCCTGCTCCCAACTCTCGTGTCTGAGGAGAAAACTGGATATGTGGAAGGCACGCAAATTCTTAATAACATCATTGAAGCTCACGAGGTGGTTCACTCACTTAAGAGTAATAAGCAGGCAGGTATGATCATTCAACTTGACCTAGAAAAGGCTTATGATAAGCTGAGCTGGGCTTACATCAAGGAAGTACTGATAGCATATGGCTTTGACCATAATTGGATTAGATGGGTAATGGCCCTTGTAACCACCCCAAGTTTTTCTATCCTGCTAAACGACTCACCATCCAAGACCTTTAAGCCCTCGAGAGGACTCAGGCAAGGAGATCCACTCTCACCCTTCCTCTTTATTCTCATGATGGAAGGGCTAGGCAATGCGATTAAATATGCCAAAGGAGAAGGAAAAATCCAGGGTCTCAAACTCACTTTAAATGGGGATGCCTTGTCCCATCAACAATTTGTGGATGACACCATGCGGCAAGGTACATCCATGGTCAAGGAAGCTCAGGCCTTCAAAAAAATCCCGAACGACTTTGCTCTGGCTACGGGGACAGAGGTAAGCCTAAGCAAATAATATATATATATATATATAATATATATATATATATATATATATATTTTTTTTTTTTTTAATACTAATATTGCTATTCAAAGAAACCTCACTAGAATTCTAGGCTTCCAAAGGGGTATGCTACCCTCCAAATATTTGGGAGTGATAGACAAACCTCTGAGCAAGGCAGTTTGGGAGCCGGTTATTAATAAACTTCAAGACAAAATCTGGAAATAGACAAGCAGATCTCTGAGTTTAGCAGGAAGGCTAGTGCTTACAAAAGTTATCCTTCAAACTGTCCCCATCTTCATGCTTTCAACCCTTCTAGCTCCAAAAGAAGTAATGCAAAACATCAGAAATATCCAAAGGGATTTTCTTTGGGGAAAAGGGGAAGAGAAAAAGAAGTGGGCTTTGGTAGCCTGGGATAAGATATGTAAACCAAAGATACACGGAGGTTTGGGACTTGATGACCCTGAAACACTAAACAATGTCTTGGGGGCAAAACTATGGTGGAGATGGTTAAAAGAAACAGTTTCCCCTTGGGCCAAAGTATGGAAATAGAAATATGCAAACAATTGGCAAGAAAGGGATTACTTCAGGATGTCTGGACTCATCAAAGGCTCCCACATTTGGAACAAAGCTTGGGAGAATAGAACCTTAGTTCAGGAACACAGTTTCTGGGAGATCAAAGATGGAGATCTTGCTTGGTTCTGGGGGGACAATTGGCAACAGGAACCTAAACTATTAAAAGAAGAATTCACCAATATCAAGTATGATGCTAATGACAAAGGGTTACTCAAAGTAAAGGACTTTTGGGATCGGGACAAAAGTGATGGAAAATGGAGAATATGGAAGAACCTTGTATACAGTAATGATTCCCCATTGAAAGCCCACTTGGAATAGAAAAAGATTCTGAAATCAACATCTTCAGACCAACTAAGATGGGGTAAAAATAATGAAGGCAATTTTAACCTCAAAGAAGCCAAATGAATAGTACTGGGGCTCAATTTCCCAAACCCGGATAAGGTATGGAAGGACCTATGGCAGAACCAAAACTGGATGAAAGTTAAACTGTTTATGTGGTTAGTGCAGCATAAAAAGATTATGACTTGGGAAAACCTTAGGAAAAGAGGGGTAGCCAGTCCATCTAGATGCCAACTATGTGAATTACAAGAAGAAACTATGGAACACCTTCTCAAGCTCTACCCATTCACCTCCACCTTGTGGAATTAGATGGCATCAATCTTTAGAAAAATAGACAGGGACATTGGCAGCATCACCAGTACTTTGAAGAATTGGAGGAAAAATTTCTCTGCAAATGAAATAATCAACAAAGCGTGGGCTTTGGTTCCAGGCTTTATAATCTAGGATGTCTAGAAGGAAATCAACAACATAATCTTCAAGAACAAGTTTGGATCACCCCAGAGCATCATGGCTCAGATTATAAGTCAGCTCAAAGAGACTGTAGGAGCCCTCATAAAACTCCCCCTGAAAATCAGCCTCAAGTTTAGGATGAGCAGATTCTTCTTAATTTGGGACTGCAGGGGCTTTTCCCCCAGGGCACAAACAAGATGGTTAGTCATATCACAGCTGATAAGGAATTCTGGAAACCTCCACCTCAGGGTTTTATGAAATGTAATATAGATGGAGCCTCAAAAGGAAACCCTGTATGGCTGGTTATGGAGGAGTCATAAGAGATGAAAAGGGTTTCATAAAAACCATCTTTCACAGTCACTTGGGGAGGGCCACCAATAATATGGCAGAGCTCATGGCCATGGAGCATTGCCTAGAAATGTTGAGGGACTCAAATTTACACAACACCATAATTGACACTAATTCCGAATTGATAATTAGTTCGGTCAAGAGAATTGGCAATGGCTCAGTACTAGAGAAAGTGTCGAGACATTGGAGGTTACTGCAAGTTTATCAACATATTCAATCCCACTTGCAGACCATGAGAACCCTTAGCTTTATCCATGTGCACAGAACAACCAACAGATTAGAAGATATTTTGGCAAAGTGTGCTCTGTTCCAAAAGAAATATAAGATATGATTGGATAAGGACTCCCCAACGACGTCCATGGGAAGAATTCTCCAAACAGGCGGCCTTAGATAGAGAGTTCTATCAAAGCAAGTAAAATATGAAGGATGAAGACTGATGGAGATAGAGGATTTTTGGTCCATAGGGGGAAACAATATATGGCAAAGTGTGAGCAGGAGGTCAGATACCCCTCTAAAGTCAACATATGGTTTTTGGGCGGGAAAATGCTCCCGGAACTATACACACTCATGGTTCTCGTGTGGGAAACTATAAATAGGCCTAGCCTTCGCATGGACCCTAATAACATTAAGAAGGGCCTTTTAATTTTTTGGGCCGTAGATTCATTTAAAATGGTGGCAAGTTGGCGCAATCGTAGCAATCCCATGGATTTCGCGAGGACAACAACAAGAACTTTAACAATTAAATTGGACCCGAAATTACTTAGGCTATATTTTTATCAAACTTCGGGTCCAGTAGGAAGATTAAGTTCCTTGCTTGTTGCACTTTTATCCTGGAATCGTGTGTTTATGGTGGATTTCAGGCAGGTAATGTGCTGAGGGTTAACTCCCTAAGCGGACCCAAAATGACTTTTAAAGGTGGTTTAATGGTCTTATCGGGTCTGAGTTATTGGTTAAAGGGTGTGCATGTTTGCCACCCAAAATGCCTCACAACCGTTTGATTTGTGGAGAAAGATCCCTCAGTCTTCGGAGAAGATTTCGTATTTTTTTGTGTGCCCTCGGCCCAGGGTATGTAATTTTGGCTCGGTAACAAAGTTTGGGTTGGCTTGTCATATTGGTGGCCCACACTGCCTTTGTTCTTTATGTACAAATATGTAACTTTTTAATTAATGGAATAGAAGGAACCACTCTCGCTTAAGAAAAAAAAGAAGACCCAATATTGTCCACCACCCAATCATCCATGCCATTCTTAGCAACATGTTTTTGACTTCTCTTATTCTGATACAAGTTTGTGTTTCAAATGTTATTCCCTCAGATTCACTGTCGATGGTCATCAAAATAAGAGAAGGAAGTCCTTGAGTTTTATGTTATTTCTCCATATCTTTCCACTTGCCTCCAAGTTTTATCAAGTTTACTGTTGCCTCAAATTCAATATCAAAAACTCTCGTGGTAAGTATTTTAAGCAATGATTTACTCTTAATTTATCATTGACTATGATTATTGATTGGCTAATCCTTCTCCATGTCACCATGCCAAGATCGCCTACTGGGTCAGTTTGGGGTGGGGGGTTGTCATAGTCATGTTTGATACCTCATGTCCAAAAGATTAAAATAATGTGGGTAATTTACGGGCATAACAAAAAACAATGGTACTACTAGGTGAATAAATCATATAAGTCTAGTTACTTTAAATGTCATTATCCAAGAAATTTTTCCAAGTTCCTCTAAGGGGTATTGTTGAAAAACCTCCTATGGTGGACCACTCTTATAAAAACCTCAGTAAACTTTCATGATAACATTAAGATGATTAACTCGAGGAATATTTCATTCATTATCTAAGATTCTTTCCTTATAATGAGTCTTTAGGGTAGCAAGACCAACTAGCAAAGATTAGTCATTAAAAAAATTTCACACCATCTTGTGCTCTTAAGGAGTAGATTTGCCTCCCCACCTATTAAGTAACCTATTTAAGGTTAATCATAATCATAATTTATTTTAAGAGAATTAGTTGAGGGATAGGAGCTCTCATTACGAGCTAACCTACCATGTTCATGGGTCCTAATAAGATGACATTACCACTATTGGTCACCAAGCCAAGGTAATGGCTTTCAATTGAAAAGTTGGAAGACAAGAGGTCTCATCACGAGCCAACTTATTCATTCTTGTTAGTTCTTGTGAATGGCACGGTTGTTAGTTGGTTACCAAGCCAAGACAATGACCTTTAGTTGATTTATAAACCAATGTAAATGCTTTTAAATGACTCTGAATCTATATCTAATATATAGGATACAAAAATTTCATTGGGTTAAAAGGCATCCTTGTCGAGGCTATAGATGCCTGTTGGCAGAAATGACCATGCTTGTGGTATTAAAGTTAATCTTACACTATGATTTACTTGGTCATCTTTGTCTTTCCTTGAACTCATTATCATATCTCTCTGAGAATGGCTTTAAGATCCTTCCAGTTATGTGCTTTGGATTTCTATCTTTCAGAAATAAGAAGGTTTTCATGGACGTGGGACCCTTGGTGCAGGTGATTCACTTTGCCCGAACAAGAGGAGCTTCAATTAAATGTTGGATAATAGTAAGACTTTGAGAGACAAAGATAAAGATAATTAGTTCATCATGGGAATGCATATTTTTGTCATCCTTTTTGCCCTATTTACATACTATTTTTATCTATATTTAAAGCATTGAAATTCAACACGATTATGTTACTTTTATTTATAATGAGATTCTTGAGGTGACAAGTTACTAACATAGGTTGCTCATGAGATATTTTGTAGAAATTTTGATGGTAGGGACATTTTCTAATTTAGAGGAAGTATTGCTACAGTCAGTGCGATGGTAAAAATGAATTTTAAAGTAGTTCAACAATACTCTTTCATTGATTTTCCAACATTGCGGCCTTTAATTTTTGAGAATAAAAAAGAATCAGATAGACTGTTGTACAACCAGGAAAACAATAGTTCACCCCCTTCAGAAGATTCAACAACCATGTTACAGTGATTGCATGTTACTACATAGGTGTTGTTACATGATGCATTTATCAACAACCTTCATCCTACATTTGTGCTCTATTTCAGAATCAGATTTCCTTTTGCCTGGAAATATCAAAATTTTGAGGTAAAACCTGAGGTAAAAATCAACGTGAAATTTTCTGATTTGTTAAGAATTTAAGGGATAATGATAAAAGACTATTGTAGGCTTGGAATTTCATTATTCTTCATCTTGCCTTTTTTTTTCATATCTGTTTCATCCCTCATATTTTACCAACCCATTTGTCTACATTATTCAACAAGAAGATTCTTTTCTTTCTAAGTATCAACAATTTGTTATTTTCTAGGAATTTTAACTACAACTCTGCAAATGCATTTTTGACAAGTGCCTTCTAAAGGATCACTTGATTCGTGACTTGTTTTGACATCCCTACAAGCTACAATTAATGTAAAAGCAACCTCAAATGCAAACTATGCTGTTATTTTGGGTGTTATTGGTAATATGTTGACAAATCTACCTTGTTTAAACGAGGACATGCAAAACTATAGGCGTGGGGGAGAAGAAATGCTTGCAAAACATGGTGGTAATTTCTTCTTTATTTAGAGTATTTTTCCAATAAAAAATAAAGTGAATTTATCTAAATATATCCCCCAATCCATGCATTGGATTGATGTGAAACTTGGAGGATGAAACCATTATGATTATACAAACAAACCTATAAAGTTTCGAGAAAAACTAGCTTATACTTTTCAAGAAATAATGCATCATTACTTACAACCATTTTTATTATATCTCAATATCCATGCATCAGATGGATTTGATTTTTGGTGTGGAGAAGCATTAAAATAGTAAAAACTTGCTCACAAAATTTCATCAAAATCCAATTTCTACTTTGGGAGAAATTTCTTAACAAAGTTTGTTTTCACACCTATAATATTTTGTTGATACACCTGTAACAATTTGCTAAAATTATTGTAGCAACTTATTTGTTATAATTTAGGAGCTGGAAAATGGTTTGTTGATGAAATTATATGGTGATGAACACACCCACTGAAAATTATCTCAATTTGAAGTGATGTTCACATAAAATGTTCATGTCCTTGAAATTGTTGCAACTCCACCAAAATTGTTGAAAGATTATCTTTGAAGGTATGTTGGTTGGGAGAATTCAAGACAAAACTAATAAGTTCATCTAGGAAACCTTCGATTAAATATCATAAGTTAGATCACTTGGTTTTGTTTATGATTAGCTAATAGATACATGAGTGTTATAAGAAATGAAACTTTGAGAAAAAGGGAAACCATCCTTTAAAAAAGGTCTTTGGGTAGGATTATTGCAAAAAGGTAGCATGTATGTATGCCTAGTAGATGCAATAAATTTCCAAGAAAACATCAACACTACCACACAAGAACCAACATTGGATATGGAAGGAAATGTTGCTACATAAGGGCTTGTTGTAGGAATGAGAGAAATAATCAAGATGGAATCATTCATAAAAGGACAATGGTGTGGTGCATTTAAAAATGTTGAGTGAATATTTGTTGTCTAATTTACCATGTTTGCATGAGGACATGCAAAAGGGTAGGCATGGGGAAGATGTTGGGTTGTCAAATTGTCCCATTTTTCACCATTCTAAACACCCATTTTCATCACTTTATTGCACTTATTTGCCCATATATTATCCATCTTGTTATGTTTCTTTGTGAATGTGCCACATTAATCTTACGAATATTAAAGTATTTAATTATCATTATTTTCATTTATTTTTGAAAAATTAGAAAGGATTATTGTTGGTTTTGTTGATGATGGTTTTCCCAGTGATGTTGTAGTGGTTCCTATGTAGTGATAGTAAGAAACCCCATGGTTGACATATTTACATAGCTCCAAAAAGAATTTGGGAACATGGATTTTATTCCTAGGGATGTTGACATGGATTTGTGTTACCTAATTCATACACATGTCAAATCTATTAGGCTTAAGCTCATGATTTACAATTCAAACAACTCCCACAGACAAAATTGAATGTCCAACTTCAGGCACGATTTTCAAGCAAAAGAAGATTAATCTTTCAAATCCATGACATGGGTTTTTCTCAAAACATCCTCAATTAGGTAACTTGAAATGATTTCTCTAGAAAATTCATGGATTGGAAGATACGTGTGGTTCTTTCAAGAACATATTTCCTGTTGTGGTTGTTGACATATTCGTCCTAATCAGAGCAATCGGTTGGCAATTCCCACAGGTCTAGCCTATTCTAAAATGATTTTATGACAGATATCTATTGTAATCATATCTTAAGTTGTTTTCCAAATAATACCTTCCAAAAACAAATAGAGTCAATATTTTGTAATTTGTCCATAACTGTGACAACTCAAGTTTGGGGGGATTGTTTCAATATGCCCCCTTCTCTTTTCTTGTGTAAATGTATGTACAAAGAGTAGGTTGGAGATTGGAGAGAGAGTAGCAAGTTATAAAATGAATAATTTATCTTAGGAATTGGAGGCACCATCATCCTGTAACAACGCATCTTGTAACTTCATTTCTAAAGCTAATGCAATCTCTGTGAGTTGTGGCTTATCTCTGAATTGCTGATTTATGAGTTGTGAATTACCATCCCCCTTGCTGAGGAAGAAGGCCTCTCCTCTTTATGTTGTTGTGTTAGTAAAGGTAGATATTTGTTACACATTAATTTATTTGTAGGTCATGTTTATTAATTTATTATTATGTCAATGTTACATATTCTTGCTAATATGATGTTGCTACTATTGGTTAATTTAGCTTGCAAAATATTTAATACAGATTGTTTGTGTGTCAACATAGGACTCCTGGATCGATGCTTACTAATTGTGTGCTAATGTTCAATTGATACTACAAATTTATAATTTGTTGTTGAAACATAATGTTAGTTGGTTTCTGTTACATGGTTAATGAATGAGTTGATTTCAATTGGCTTGATGGTTGTATGGTTATGATCGACTAGTTTTATGAGGATTGATTTTAAGGACTGTTATTTCATTTCCAACATTGTGTGCAATGAGTTATTTTTATGCAAGTGAGGGTTTGACAATGAGATTGATTTTCATTCCTTCAAGTGTGAAGAGTGACAACTTTGTTCATGTAGGAGAAGTCTTAGCATTAGGAATTAGCCAATTCCAATTAACTATTGTTTCTTGCATATATATTTGGATGATAACCTTGAAATAAAAAGACCTATCTAGATTGATAATTTATGTAACACCCTCTTCCCACATCTACCCAAGTAACTGACCAACCTAGGTAAACATGTGATGAGAGGCTACTATGATATGATTCAACCTCTCAGGTCACTTTAAGGAAGTGGAATCAACAAAACACAACCCAATTTACCATCCACACATCCTATAGAACCTCCAGGAGCTATCCCACCTTTCTAGATGGCCAATCTCCGAGGAAATTCAATAGTTTAAGGACCTAGAGCCCCATTTGCTCCCTTGCCAAGCCCCCCAAGAGATTGAGGGTCCCAGTCACTCCCATGACCATGCCTAAGTGCGACTGTATCCTTTTTACACCAGTACTATGCCAAAGAATGTGAGATTTAAGGCTAAATTTCAGGGCTAGGACCCAGTCACTACCCAAAACTTCATGGAATTCACAGAAATGAAAAGAGGCATAGAGAAAATGATGCTAAAGAAAATTCTTGAACAAAGACTTGACTAGAACCCTACTAGCTATGACAAGAATTTTGTCAAACATGTTACAATTATGCATTCTACAAGTTTAAACAACATATCTAAGCATAGGGGTCTTTTACTTATCTAAGAATTGCTAAGAAGCATTGGTGCCTTATCACATTAACTGCATTATCATCTATTAGGTCATATATTCATTTCTCATTCATTTACAAATCAAAACATGATGACAATGATATATTTTCACTGTCGTAAAACATATTCATAACCAACATACAAAAAATAGAAATAATGAGGAGACATCAGCCATAAATGCCACATATGAACTAATACATTTGCTCATAAAATACCAAGGAAAAGAACTCTTATTGATGAATGCAAAATCCAGCTTGGTATGGGATTACCACATTCCACCCGATTGTATATTTCTTGAACCAAGTTTCTCTTCAACTAATCACCACCGCGCCATATTCCAAGCATGAATGCGGGACTCATAACAAAAAGAATAATGGAATGAGAATGGATTCCACCAAATTTCACCACCTACACCATGAGGAATTTTACTAGCTCCTTGTCCCTATGCGTTTCTTGCAACCCACAGTCTGATTTAGGGATCACTAGGCCATGATCGAGACACCACCCTCCAGGCTTTACCATATATCCTTCTATTCACTGGAAAGGATTCCTAGGCCCGATCAAGGGAAACCACCTCTAGGATTGATTGTATATCCTACCATTGACTAGTCGAGGATTCGTAGGCCCACCGAGGTACACAATACCTGACTTTATCACAACCCACAGTCTGGTTCAAGGGTTACTAGGCCAATGGATTTACTACAATCCATAGTCTGGTTCAAGGATCACTAGGACATGCATTTTTAATTTCAGAGATCCACCTCACTTAACTTTGAATCCATCTGACAATCAAGCTCCACCAAAACATGAGAACCCATCACCTCAAGGCTATCCAAAAATGGAAAGACAAGGATGAATAACACTGTCACACCTGGCAAAACCCATGCCAATGACAACAAGAGAACCAAGGACACACATGCATAACCATGCATGCAAAAACTAGCAAGGAAATAACACATGCAAACTGAGATCAACAAATAATCCCATTGTAGTTAATAGATCCTACTCTTCCTTGCTTGATCCTTGCTTTCCTTTGCCTTCTTTGATTTTCTTGATCCAATGCTAAAGTGCTCCAAGAAACCTTCAAGTGTCCAAGAGTGTGTGAGAGAGAGAGAAGAGAGAGAGAGCTCCAAAACTGAACTGACAAGAGGTTACCAACTGATCCTCAGAAACCTTTTTATCAATGAAGCCTCTATTTTCTTCATTTTCTATTATTCTCCTTCAATTTCCTCTTCACATGCAACTTGTGACCTTTCACCTTCCTTTTCTCCTATTTTCTGTTATTTTCATAAATAAATGGCAAATAATGCCTCATGCCTTTCCAAAGCCCTTTCCATTACATTTTCCAATTTTCTTTAGCCATAATAATCGAATTGAACACCCACTAGGTTATTTTTCCCACCATTCAGCTTGGAATATTTGTCCCATGACCATGGTCTTGTTTTTTCCTTTATTAACTTTTACATGGATTTTTTACCAGTGTTTTTATAAAACCCTCCCACTTGGGGGAACACTGTCCTTGGTGTTCAATGACACCTACAACTAGCAATCCGCTAAAAACCAAAGCATACTGCCTACAAAGCTTTATAACACAACTTGTTGCAGTATTTACAATGACCACTATTGAAGAGATGACAATGATACCGTTTATTGGAGCTTTATAACACAACTCATTACAATATTTACAATAACAACCACATATACTATTATACACATTCACTTCAACCAACAAATAATCATATTGTCTATGGAGATTTATAAATCCAACTCAATACAATATTTACAATAATATACACATATACACATATGCACATTTTCTCAACCAACAAATAAAAGGATACTATGTTTGTATCAATCAACAAGGGAATCCAAAGGCTCGCACCTCCACCCTCAAAGTAGTACACAGATTCACCTCCTTCCCAAGAAGTCCAGAATCCACTACCAAAGTCAAAGCTACATCCAATATCCAACGCTAAAATCTTGTACTCCTTGTCCTCTAAGTGAAAAATTACCAAACATTATTCCAGGGCACACTCCCAATGTGCATATGATTCCAAATGGAAATGCTAATGACCAAAACGAATACATTTCCGACCTTCCCTTTTCCGCTAAACAATCCCTCGGGCAATCGATCACTCCCTTCTGTGTAGTCACACACCTTCCAAGTTCTGTGGGAATCCCCTTCTCTGTTACACAGTCCCTCAGGAAACCCCTCCCTTGGCAAGGTTTCCTCGCATCAGAAGGTCTAAAACCAAGGCATATCCCTGCCTCAAAAACCATCATATTGGTCATAACATGCTCATGGAAATCCATGGACATTATTGGCTTCCAGTGTCCCACAATTCTATTGCTGAAGTAATTTACCAACATGTTGGTGCATGTTCCAATTCCTTTTACTGATGCTGCTAATTCTTGCAATCAGTTTCAACCACCCAACTAGACATTTTCGTGCTTCCTGTACCAAACACATAATTCCCATTAGAGTCAAAATTGAAATAAATTCACATCATACCTCAATGGTAGCTCATCACCAAGGTACACTTGCAACTCTGTTTACTTCTTGTCACAATAAGTCAAACTAAATGTTTGACCAAATAATCATGAATAAACATATCATTTCCAGTTAGCTCAAAACACAACCATCATAGATGAAAATCATGAATCGCATGTAATCATCATAAACCAAAATCATAGATCACATGTAACCATCATAAGTCATAATCATAGATCACATGCATAGTAAAACTGAAATAAAATACTGATACTTATCCTTTAATCAATCCTTTTTCCTTTTATACACACATCGAATTGGTTTCCACATCCAATAAGCACCCAATTCCTTTACTTCTCTTCAATCACATACACATACACATGTGTACATTACAACATGTACACCCACAACTGACACACAACACAACACATACACCTACAAAAAGTATATGACACCACACAATACATACACCTACACTGGCTGTACAACACAACATATACATCTATACCCGATGTACAACACCACTCAATACATACACCTACACCCGATATACAACACAACACATACATCTATACCCAATGTATAACACCACACAATACATGTACCTACTCTTGACGTACAACACAACACAATACATGTGCTACATAGAATACAACACAATAGGACACATGTCACGATACAACAACTACACAATGCACATACATAGTGCCACATGCCCACAACATAACATGTATGACATGCACACAATATCGCATGTAAACCCGTACTATATGTACAACATGTACACAGTACCACCTATACACATGCACAACATCACATGTACACGACACTCCCCGCACAACGTGCACACAACACCACATGTACACTGCACTACATGTACAACGTATACACAATACCACAAGTACACAAAACCACATGCACGACATGTACACAACACCACATTTACACAATGGTACATGCACAACATGTACACAACACCACATGTACAACATGTACACAACATCACATGCACACAACACCACATGTACAATCATGCACACAACACCATATGTACATAGCACCACATGTACAACATGCACACAATACCATATGTACACCATATGCACATAGCACATCATATACAACATGTACATAACACCATATGTACACAACACTACATATCCAACATGAGCACAACACCATATGCACACAACACCACATATCCATCATGCACACAGTGCAATATGTACACAACACCGCATATCCAACATGTACATAACACCATCTATTCCTAGCACTACATATGCAATATACACACAACACCATATATACAACATGAACACAACATCATATGTACACAATACCATCTATACATAACATTGCATAAATAACATGTACACAACACCCTATATACACAACACCGCATGCACACAACATCACAGGTGCAACATGTATAACATATATACAACAATAGTACTGCATATTCATAGACCACACACTGACTCGACCAAGCAACCTTCTTTAGTGTCTTTCCACTTATTCATGTATGTTCCAACATGTTGTTGATCCCAATGCTTTCATTCTGCCGATGTATCCCTCAACATTGCCTATCCATAACATAAACATAGGCATAATACAAGCATATAATATCAATTCATATCCACATGATACTAACCTTGTAGATCCGTAAGGGTTAATTTTCCCACTTGATTCCATATAATACCAGGAACCTCTTCATGCCATTCACTTGCATAAGAAATCATTCCTCCACAAGAATGACCTGTGAAAACCTTGTCAAACAATGACATACATACATACATATATATATATATAATATATATTATAATATATATATATATATATATAATATATATATATAGATATATATATATTAGATATAATATATATACATATACACATTATCATAAAACAATCTTGATCCCTGACGACCTTGTAATACAATGACATACATACATACATGTATACATATATAGACATCAACATAATCATGATCACAACACAATTACCAGATATGATAAGGTCAAGATTAAGAGAACTCCCTTTATCTGTTCGCAACATGTACACCATTGAGAACAATGGTTCCAACATATCCAAGGCATCTAACACCTCAAGTTTATTTACTTTACCTTTTCTATTTCCTTTCTCATGACTGTCCTACCATCGTCCATTTACATCAATGGACCAACCAACTCAGCCAACTGTCATACTCTTGCCTTCAACTGCCCTTACACATGCACTAGGCCTCATCCAAGTTTCACATTACATGTTGGGTTTCATCTAGCTCTTCCTAAACTCCATTAACTTCACTCTTTCCCAACCAATTCCAAAGACCCACAAAACATAAAAGGTAAGAACAAGGACAAACAAGAAGAAACCATGAAAACCAATACAATATGACACCACAAACAAAGTCACATGACCATGCACTAAACGTAATAAAGACAATAAATCAAGTGTAAACAAATCAAAAAATACCAAAAGCACAAGACTAGCAACAAACACCATGATTCAATCCCCATGGTTCCCAATGTTTCCAAGGGAAATCTCAACCCAATTCTTCTTTAAGATTTCATGGCAGTCTCTTTTGTCATGCAATCTCCTACATCATACTTCCATAAACACATAATTGTTAATGTATAAGAAAATATAACAATATACTAGTTATCTTACCTTGTTATGCCAAGCACATTTCCTTGTAACTGAACACATCCATGCCATCTCTTAAGGGACTCCAATTCCCTTAACAAATCTAGCTTTAACTAGACACCAACTATTATACTTGTCAAATACATGTTCTTGAATATAACACATATCCACTTAATTTCATATAAGACTAGGGTTAAGAAGACTTCCTGTATTCATGCAATGCACTCGTCCATTCAGAACTGTGGTTTCTAAACATTGCCAAAGGAATTCTTACTTAGTCCTTGCTGCAATTGAGTCCTAATATGTACTATCACATCACCCATTTGTTAGTTATTTAACGCTTGAACTATTACCTTGTCACGCTATTACCAAGCATGGTGCCTTGCAACTGTTCACACACGTCAATCAAGACATCATGTACATTAATTTGAAATCAACCTTTACCAAGATGAATAATCATGTCATAACCAATAGTAAACTCACAGTCATCAATCATAATACATAATGCTACAACTATCGCCTACTTTCACTCAAGTACATATAAGTTGTTCTTAGCACATATGTCTTAGTACAACTATCTTAAAAGAAGATCACTCCTTCCTGCAATATTATAGATTACAAACTCATATCATGCAATTAATCAAACGTTCAAACAACTTGCAAACATACCATGTTAAATAAATCAACTAGATGACATAATCAAACACTCAACCATCAAATAGATGACATAATCAAGCATTTAAGCATCAAGTAGACGGCATAAGCAAACTCATACCTTATTGTATCTAAGGGGAGGCTATCCCGTCAGCACAGTCAATCTAGATTAGAATGATATAACTTCACAACATATCAACTCAAGCATAAATAAGGTCATGATGTCCATAAGAGTAACTAGCTAACATGTTCACATCATAAACTCATAAACAATTGTCATTCATACATAACAATCACACATGCACAGTTAGTCTAGATTAATACAACGCATTATCATAATTAGGTTGACTCATACCTGAATGTCATAACCCTACCCATCTACATAGGCCAATCCAAATTAGCATGATACTTATAACATCAATCTATTAGTTGCAATGACCATAACCATCAAGCATATGACCACAATGCGTATAACAACAAGTTACTATCATTCATGACTATCCAACACTTGTGCATATGACTACACTGATGAACTAGCGTTTATCATACATATAACCATAAAAGCAATAAACTGACAAGTATATGAGTAACCCTAATTCTCATAACAACCATTAACCACATACTTACATGCCAAATATACAAACCTATATGATGTTCTACTCTTACCCTGAAGTCTAGTGCTACAACCTCGCTTTGATGATTAGCATCTCCTGCTTTATCTCAGCTAACACATTAACATCATAACACACCAACAATATCATTATGACCTAATATTCATATAATGATCTCAACATAGTTACCGATCAAACGAGAAAATGACCTAGTACTCGTTTTTTTGAGGTAGCAAAAAATCACTTGATTTTAAAAAGTGGTGATGCAGAATACAACTTTTTTTTATCATATTTTTGGCACTTTAAATTTCTTATGTATCAAGTATGAACATTTTTTTAAAAACGTTAGTGATTTTCCTCTTGATTTTGCAAAGTGTTGATGCAACATCAACACATTTTTTTAAAGAACCTATTTTTGACACTTCAAATTTTTTTTTATGTATAAAGTATGAACACCTTTTTTAAATTTTAGTGATTTTCATCTTGATTTTGAAAAGTGTTGATGCAGCATCAACCCTTTTTGTTTAGAGGGCTTATTTTTTACACTTTAATTTTTCTAATGTATTAACTGTGGATATTTTTTTACAATGTTTGTGATTTTCATGCTGGTAATAAAAAAAATTTAAAAAACATGACCGAAAAAACCATAAAAATGTAAAAAGAAAACAAAATTAAATTGTAAAAATAAAAAAATTAAACGAAAAAAATAT
>APFE030592756.1:10154-21551 GCA_000404065.3 Pinus taeda | reverse complement strand
CTTTTTGTGTTCTTTTGTATTTTTCATTTTTATTTCTTTATACATTTTTTTATTTTTTATTATTTATTTATTTATTTATTTTTTTCTACAGGGTCGCTCATTTAGCAACTCGGTCCCATTATGGGCAATTTGATAGTTGATTTTAAAATTTTCATTATAATGAGTCGTGTCTGCCCCACAATGTATCAATTTCATAGCTGGTCTTTAAGTTTTCATTACAATGGGTCGAGTTCACCTACACTATGTGTCAATTTGATGGTTGATTTTTAAATTTTTGTTGCAATGTATCGAGTTGTCTTAGGCTAAGATTTTAAAATCGCTATATATTTAGCATTTAAAGTATAAATTACTCTTGGGTGTTCATTTTTAAAGTTTTTTTATCATAATTTTTTTCCATAATGTCATGCTTGAAATATTTTGAAAACTTGAGATTTTTTTGTAGTCATAATGTTTGGCTTTAATTGCATGGTTGAGAAATTGTCAAGATTTTAATGTTTTTCTAAGTCATGATATTTTATATTTAATGCTATGGTTGAAAACAATTACAATTTTAGGGTTTTTTAGAGTCAAGATGATTTGTCTTTAACAACATGGATGGAAATTGTTGGAATTATCAGGATTTGAGATATGATATTCTATCTTTAACATCATGTCTGAGAATTGTTGGAATTTTACAGTTTTCAGAGTCTGGATATTTTATCTTTAATTCCATTGCTAAATATCAAAATTATACCTCGATTTTTTATTTTTTATTTTATTCTTTATTATTTATTTTTTTCCAGAATCAACACTTATTTTTTTAAAGGTGTTTTTTCATCCATTTTGCAAAAAACAAAAAGGGTTTTACTTCCATTTAAAAAAAATGTTGAAAACTTACCCAAAAAAAAAAACATTGTTATGGAATACACAATTTTCATTTTTGGGTAGTTTTTTCATGTTGGTTGGGGTTTTTGTGCTAGAGTACTTACTTTGAGGTAATAGTTCCCGTTTGATCGAACTATGTTCCTCATGGACAATAACCTTAACTATGATAATGCATGCATAACAACATACAGACACTGAAATGCACAACAAATGCATATACAACTGACATGCATTCATGACAAACACATCCCAAGAACAACATCATCAACTTCCACCTGGTGACACAACTACAACAATGACCACCGATATGCATGCACAATAAGCACATAGTCCACAAACATAAAGAACATATATGCAACGGACATGTATGCATGAAAAATACATTCCACCCATCCAGTTCAAGTATTGAACCATGCTCTGATACCACTCTGTAACACCTTCCTTGTACATCTACCCAAGTAACCAACCAACTGGGGTAAACATGTGATGAGAGGCTATTATGATCCGATTCAACCTCCTAGGCCACCTTAAGGAAGTGGAATCGACAAAACAAAACCAAATTGACCATCCACACATCCTACAAAACCTCCATGAGCTACCCTGCCTTTCCAGATGACCAACCCCTGAGGAAACTTAACAACTCAAGGACCTAGAGCGCCAGTCGATCCCTTTCCAAGCCTCTAAGAAACAGAGGGTCCCATTCTCTCCCATGAGCCTACTTGAGTGTGACTATAGCATTTTTCTGCTAGTGCTATGCTAGCAACTGCGAGATTTAAGGCTAAATTTAAGGGCTAAGACCCAGTCACTGCCTAAATTTTCATGGAATTCAGAGGAATTGATTGAATCATCAATATCCTGGTTAGTGCTGAAAGAGAAGGGGTTGACGGTAAAAAATACGCACAAAGCTAGGGTTTGTAGAGGAAAATCAGTGTTGGGCACCATGGAGGGGCGAGAGGGGGGGAACTCTAGTCCCTACTACAGGTGGGCAATCTCCAATCGATTCAAGAAACCACTGGAAGCTAAAATCGAGAGTTCAGGAAAAGGGAAACAAGAGAAGAGAAACACACAGGGGCAGGAAGATAAGCAAGAAGAAGTCAGAAAAGAGAAGCGAATAGAGGGAGATAGTCAGAAAGCTAAGCACAAAAGTCGGGCAGGACCATGTAAACCTAGGGTGACCATCACACCCCGAGGGGTGTTAAGTGATCCAGCGCTACAAGCGCATAGGGAGCACATGGCGAATTATGCAGTGATATGTAAATTCATGGGGTTATGGCCTACAGAGAAAGCTTTAAATGCATGGATAAAGAGCCATTGGAAACCTAAGGGAGACATAAATATGCACCTTGGATCCAAGAGTTTCTTCACAGTCATTTTTACAAACATAGAGGATAAAGACAAGGTGTTTGAAGGAGGGCCGTACTTCTATGCTGTTGTAGACCTCTATATGTGGCCATGGATGATGAATTTTGTCCCAGAACAAGAGACATTTTCTTTGGTTCTGGTATGGGTAAGACTCTATTCCCTACCTCTGGATTGTTGGCAGCCAGAATCATTAAAAACCATAGGAAATAAACTAGGGAATTTTTTGAAAATATCAGAAGCCACACGGAGAGGAAAATACGCCTCCTTTGCACGCATATGCATAGAAATGGACCTTTTGGGAGCTTTACCAAATGAGATAATTCTAGAAGTATATGATGAAGAATGGGTGCAGGCAGTGGACTATGAGCATGTCCCTTTCCTATGCTGCAAATGCTATGAACACGGGCAGCTCTTTAGAGACTGCCCTTTAAACAAAATCGAGAGCCATATGAAAGCCACCTTAGGGAAAGAAATAGAAATTTTCACCAAAATGGGAGGTCGAGGCAGAGGACGGAGAAAGAACCTGAAGAAATACAATGAGGAAAAGAAACTTAGTCAGAATAGATTCAAGATTTTAGAAGAGGAAGAGGGGCACGATAAAGAGCACTAGGAACTGGAGGATAGCCATGTAGAAAAGGAAAAGGAGGACAACATGGAGAATAGACCTGAAAACAACCAACATAAGGAGGATCTGCCGAGCACTATGGAACTTAACAGGGACCAAGAGATGACCCAGAGTGAAGTGGGAATGGAGGAACATGATCTGCAGGATATTCTTGAAAGGGAACATCTTGATATGGAAAAGTTTCTGGAGTAGGGACAAACCAAAGGAGTGGATTCATTACCTCCAGAGGAGTTTAACAGAGTGCAACACTATTCCTTTGGAGAACTCAGGAAAAAGGTGCGGGGGTCAAAAGAAATTATGACAGTCACGACAACGGAGGGGTTAAAATGATGGAGGCAACAATGGGACAAGCTCCCAAGAATCCAGGTAGGAAAAGAGGAAGAAAAAGACAGAATGAGCTGCTGATAGAGTGTGGGAAATTCATGATCAACTCAGGTAAGATGAAAGACCTAACTATTTATTCAGTTACAAATCTTTCTTAATGAAGCTTACAACATGGAATATTAGGGGTCTAGGAAGTAAAAGGAAACAAAGAAATCTCATAAATAGAATGAAAGAGGAAAAACCATATATGATATTTATCTAGGAAACAAAATGTTCAATAGACAAAATAAGAGAAATACACATCAAATGGCTGATTATATGATTATCTAGAAGTTAAAGGAGATAAAACACCAGGAGGAATTCTCACACTTTGGAACCCTCAGAAAATAGGAATCCTAGATGCTGAAGCATCCAAGAACTATCTATTAGTGGTCATCCAACCTTTGGGGGACAAGGAAGTTTATTTAATCAAAAATGTTTATGGTCCACAAAAGCCTGAAGACAAACTAAGGCTTCTTACCTCACTGGAGGAATTAAGAGAAAGACATTCGGGTATGCCCTGGATTCTGGGAGGGGACATTAACATGATCAGATCCCTATCGGAAAAAAAATATGGAACCGGATCACTTGGCAGAGATTCCATAGAATTTCAGAATTTCATAAACAACATGAGGCTAGTAGATATAGAGACAAGTAATGGCATCTTCACCTGGAATAATAAAAGGGGAGGAGAGTCTCAAGTGGCCTCAAAACTAGACAGATTTATTATCTTGGAGGACCTTATCCTTACAGGCCTTGACTTGTTAGCTATGATACTCCCTTTTTATGGCTTGGATCACTAGCCTATTAAATTTGAAGCGTCCTTTATAGGAACTCCAAGAAACAGACCTTTCAGGTTTGAAAACATTTGGCTTACCCATCCCGACTTCATTAGCAATATTGAAAATGGTGGACAGAAGATATGCAAGTTTAGGGCACTAAAATGTTCCTTTTGCTACAGAGATTGAAACACATCAAACTCAGGCTTAAAGATTGGAAAAAGGATGAGTTTGGAAACATCTTTGAAGCCAAAAAAGTAGTTGAGTGGAAGCTACAAGAAATTAATCAGATCCTCATCACAAATGGCTTCAACGAGGAGAGAAAGGAACAAGCTAACTATCATCAACATGAATGGGAAGGATTATGCAAGCAAGAGGAGATATTCTAGAAACATAAATCAAGGTTACATTGGTTAAAAGAAGGATAAAGGAATACAATGTTTTTTCATAAATCTACCATGGATCACAGGTCTCACTACAGGATCTCAAAAATCAAAGATTCTCAAGGAAATTAACTCAATACCCACAAAGAAATAGAAGCTGCTCTGGTTCAACATTTCTAAGGAATAACAGAGGAACCTCTCATAGACAGATCACAATTCATTAATAAATTTACAAAGCATATTCCTAAGCTGGTGACAAGAGAAGACAATTATAATCTAAACAAGCTAGTGAATAAAGAGGAGGTTAGTGAAATCATCAAAGAGATGCAAAATGGGAAAGCACCAGGTCCGGATGGTTTCAATGTTGACTTCTTTAAAGCATGTTGGGACATAGTCAAGCACGGCATCCTTGATGTGGTGGAGGACTCAAGTAAAAACAAAACCGTTTTGACGGTGTTCAGCACCTCTTTCATATCGTTGATTCGAAAGCAGGATAATGCTATAACACCAAATAGATTTAGACCAATAGCATTATGCAATGTGGTGTACAAAATCATCTCCAAAATAATTGCTAACATGCTAAATCCCTTCTCCCAACTCTCGTGTCTGAGGAGCAAATTGGTTATGTGGAAGGCAGGCAAATTTTCAACAACATCATTCAAGCTCACAAGGTGGTTCAATCACTTAAGAGCAATAGGCAGGCAGGAATGATTATACAACTTGATCTACAAGAGGCTTATGATAAACTAAGCTGGGCATACATCAGGGAAGTTATAATAGCATATGGCTTTGATCATAACTGGGTAAGATGGGTAATGGACCTGGTAACAACATCTAGTTTTTCAATACTGTTAAATGATTCACTATCCAAAACCTTTAAACCTTCAAGAGGACTTAGACAAGGAGACCCACTCTCACCCTTCCTATTTATTCTCATGATGGAAGGGCTAGGAAAAGCTATCAAATTTTCCAAAGCAGAAGGAAAAACCTAAGGTCTCAAACTCACCCTGAATGGAGATGCTCTGACCCATCAACAATTTGTGGACGATACCATGCTGCAGGGTATACCAACGGTCAAGGAAGCTCTAACCTACAAAAAAATCCCGAGTGACTTTGCAAAGGTTGTGGGTACAGAGGTAAGCCTTACCAAATCAAAGATTGTGTTTTTTAATACTGACATTGCTATTTAGAGGAATATATCTAGAATTCTTGGCTTTCAAGGAGATATGCTACCCTCCAAATATTTGGGAGTAACACTAAAAGACAAACCTCCGAGAAAAGCAATTTGGGAGTCTGTTACTAATAAACTCCAAGACAAAATCCAGAAGTGGACAAATAGGTCTTTGAATTTAGCAGGAAGATTAGTGCTCACAAAAGCTATTCTCCAAACGGTCCCCATCTTTATGTTTTCAGCCCTTCCAGCTCCTAAAGGAGTTATGCAACAATTCATAAATATCAAAAGAGATTTTCTTTGGGGCAAAGGGGAAGAGAAAAAAAAGGGCTTTGGTAGCCTAGGAAAAGATCTGTAAACCTAAGACATATGGAGGCTTAGGACTTGATGACCTTGAAACATTAAACAAAGTTTTGGGGGAAAAACTATGGTGGATATGGCTAAAAGAATCAGCTTCCCCTTGGGCCAAAATTTGGAAATAGAAATATGCAAACAATTGGCAAGAAAGGGATCATATTAGAATGTCAGGGCTCATCAAAGGCTCCCAGATTTGGAATAAACCCTAGGAGAATAGAGAAATTGTTCAGAAACACAGTTTCTAGGAAATCAAAGATGAAAACCTTGCTTGTTTTTGGGAGGATAATTGGCAACAAGAACCTAAAATATTTAGAGACGAATTTGCAAATCTCAAGAACAATACTAACAACAAAGGGTTACTAAGGGTAAATGACTTTTGGGATCAGGATAGAAGCGAGGGAAAATGGAGAATATGGAAGAACCGGGTATACAATGATGACTCCCTGTTGAAGGCACATGCAGAAGCTTTAACAACCATCTTGGACCAGAGAAGGATTCTGATTTCATCATCTTCAGACCAACTGAGATGGGGAAAAACAATGAAGGCAACTTTAACCTCAAAGAAGCCAAACGTATGTCCCTTGGGTTTGACTCTCCAAACCCTAATAGATTATGGAAGGACCTATGGTAGAACCAAATTTGGATGAAAATCAAACTCTTCACATGGTTAGCGCAACATAAAAAATTTTTGACTTGGGAAAAACTGAGGAAAAGAGGATTATCCGGTCCATCTAGATGCCAACTATGTGAACTACAAGAAGAAACTATGGATCACCTACTCAAACTCTGCCCTTTCACGTCCACTTTGTGGAATTGGGTAGCTTCAATATTCAGACAAACTGACAGGGACATGGGAAAAATCACTAGTACTCTGAAGAACTGGAGGAAAAATTTCTCTGATAATGAAATAATCAACACAGCTTGGGATTTAGTTCTAGGCTTTCTAATCTGGGATGTTCGGAAAGAAAGCAACAACAGAATATTCGCAACCAGGAAAGGTTCCTCCCAGAGCATCACCACTTAGATTATAAGATAACTCAATGAGATGGTAGGAACCCTCATAAAAATCCCCCTTAAGAACCAACCTAGAGATTCAGATGTGCATATTCTACTGCATTTGGGTCTACAGGGGCTTTACCCCCAGGGCAAAAACAAGAATGTAAGTCATATAACAGTGGATAAGGATTTCTGGCAACCTCTCCCTCATGGTTTCATGAAATGCAATATAGATGGGGCATCAAAAGGAAACTTTAGCATGGCTGGTTATGAGGAGTCATAAGAGATGAAAAGGATTTTATAAAAACTATCTTTCATAGTCATTTGGGGAAATCCACTAATAATATGGCAGAGCTGATGGCCCTTGAGCAATGCTTAGAAATCTTGAGGGACTCAAATCCCCATAATACATAATTGAAGCTGATCCTGAATTGATTATTAATTCGGTCAAGAAAATTAGCTATGGCTCAAATCCAGACAAAGTTTCAAGACATTGGCGGCTTCTACAAGTCTATCAATGTATTCAATACCACTTGCAGAGCATGAGGACCCTTAGTTTTATACATGTATGCGGACAACCAAAAAATTAGTAGATATCTTGGCTAATGAAGGTGTACTCTGTTCTAAGAGCGATAAAAAATATGACTTGATAGAGATCCCTAGGGAAAAATTGAGAGAAGAATGTCTTTGACAAGCGAATTCTGATAGGGAGTTCTATCAGAGCAAGGGAAATAGGTAGGATGAGGACTAACAAAAACAAGGGAATAATTCATGAAAATAAGCAAACAGGATGTCAGATACCCAGCTAATATCTATCTTTGGTCTTCAGGCAGAAAAGTGTAGCCAGTAATCTACAAACCCATGGTTCTCAGGCGAGATACTATATACAGGTATAACCGTCATTTGAAACCGAAATATTATAAATATGGCCTCTCAATTAGCAATGCTGGGAGCGTCATTAATGTGTTGGCAGATAGACCTAATAGAAGTAATCCCGTCGATTCCGCGGGGAAAACAACACGTCAGTTAACATGCCAAATGGACCCGAAGTTCACATAAGTTCTTACTTTTTCAGGCTTCGGGTCTATAAGGGTTGTTAAATCTTGATCTAGTTTATCAACAAGGCTAGGATCACGTGCATCTGGGGGATTTCAGGCGGTTAACATGCTTGAGGGTTATCCTCCCTGGTGGACCTGAAATATTTTAGATAGCTGACTCATAAAGCTTATTAGGTCCGTTTTAAACTGTAATGGGTGTGCAATTAGGCTCTCCGAAATAGCTTCCCGATCGTTAGATCTCGAGAGGTAGATTGTATGGTTCTGGTGTGGGTTGGCTTAATAGAGGTCTCGTTATTTTGTTGGGTAGGACCTCGGACCGGTTTGTGGGCATTTGGCTCGTTTAGCAAGCCTTAGTGTGGCTCGAAAAATTTAAGGACCACAACGCCTTTGGGCTTTATGTATATTATGTAACCTATTTTTAGGATATAATTGAATAGAAGGGCCTACTCTTATTTCATCAAAAAAGAAAAGAAAAGAAAAGAGACATAGAGACAATGATGCCAAAGCAAATTATTGAATAAAGACTTGACTGAACCCCTACTAGCCATGACAGGCATTTTGTCAAACATGTCACAATTATGCATTCTACAGGTTTAAACAAAAGATCTGAGCATAGGGGTCTTATACTTATTTGAGAATCACTAAGAAGCATTGGTGCCTTATCACATTAGCTGCATTATCATCTATTATGTCGTATATTCATTTCTCATTCATTTACAAATCAAAACATGATAACAACCATACATTTTCACTATCATAAAACATATTCATAACCAACATATAAACAATAGAAATAATGAGGATACATCAGCCATAAATGTCACATATGAACCAATAAATTTACTCATAAAATACCAAGGAAAGGAACTCTTATTGATGAATGCAAAATCCAACCCGGCATGGGACTACCACATTCCACCCAACTGTAGATTAGCTTAGCCAACCCCCTGTTCAACCAACCACCCCCATATCATATTCCAAGCATAAATGCGGGACTCATAACTGAAAGAGCATGGATGCCACAATATTTCTCCACCTACATCGTGAGGAATTTTACTACATCCTAGTCCCTAGGATTTACCGCAACCCACAGTCTAATTCAAGGGTCACTAGGCCTTACCGTATATCTTGCCATTCACCTGCAAGGATTCCTAGGCCTGATCAAGGGAAACCACCTCTAGGCTTTACCATATATCCTGCCATTCATTGGTCGAGGATTCCTAGGCATAGTATACCATGAGAACTCATCTTAGTTCAAGACAAGCCCCTGAGAGGTCCTTAGCTTGTTTAGGGGCTCAACCCAACCTCCCTTTATTTTCTTCAATCTCCATCCACCTCTCCTGTTAGGCCCCTATACTACTAGTGTAACCCCTTATTATTATTAGTACAACCCTCTTATTATATTGATGTACCCATGTAGTTCCCATATTGTACTATTGTGCCCCATAGAAGCCCACTATTGTTATTATTGTGCCCTTACATTATTATTGTTATGTAGGCTGTGATTATATAATGACCCCTTAGACTCCTATATATAGAAAGGAGATCTTTTCATTTGTATCATCGAAGAATTGTTCATTTATGTAATGTAAAGGAGTTGCCCCTCAAAGAGGTTGAATTATAAGGCGTTGATCTATCTTTTCTATCTTTTCTTGAGCTGGTTTCATAACATTTGGTATCAGAGCTTTGGATTCTAGGGTTTTGCTGCTCCAAACAGGTCATCGTGCCATTTTCGCTATAACGTTTTTTATGCGACGTTTTAGAAGTTGAAAAAAAAACCCATTTGATAAGACATCGTGCTAAATCTCAGGTCCGAATTTCAGAACGTTTCGTGCTATATGTACGGAGATATCATCTGAGGAAGTTGGTCTTTTTGAAAAATCCTGAATTACATTCAAAATAGGTGACCTGGGGAAAATCGTCATAACTTTCTCTCTGAGTATCAAATTGAAATTTTGTAAGTAGGTACAGAAAGAGGACGGACTGCAGTTTCTTGTATATATTTTTTAGAGCCAAAGGTCAAAATAGGGACACGTGGCACGTCGTACAAGTTCGGTCTACTGAATTAGTCTATAATCAGGTCACTGTGGGAGATTTGGCATAACTCTTCATTGGAGAATCCAATTGGGGTCAGACAGGTGGCATTGGAAAGAGGACATAGAGAAATACTACAGGGCATAGTTTCAGAACTTAAAGATCTGAGAGTATAGAGTTACAGTCATTTCAAGTTCGAGCTCCTAAAATCAAGAAAAAGTAAAAGGAGGAAGTTTGATGGCAAGGATCCGGTAAATTGGATACTTCAGATGGAGCAATATTTTGATCTACATGGTGTACCACTGTTATAAAAGGTATGTATTGCATCTTCATATTTAGAACCGGATCATTTTTTATGGTATAAAGGGATTTGTTCTCGTAAACGACTTGTTACGTGGTCAATTCTCAAAGAGGAAATGATAGCACATTATGAGGATATAAAGAGAAACACCTTCTTTAGAGCAACACCACAACAATTGGAAAGAGTAAAAGGGCTTTGTGACATACTAGAAAGTAAAATTATGGCAACAATGAATTCTACCCCTCACAGCTATGAATATGGAAGTGTTGTTTCTCCTAGCCTTCCACAACCTACAAGGGTTACACCGCAACAATTGGAAGAAAAAAGAGAAAAAGGGCTTTGTTACAATTGTGATAGCAAATGCACTAAAGGTCATAAGTGTGCTGAGAAGAAATTATTTTACATAGATTATGAAGATGAGGAAGAAAAGGATCAAGAAACATCAAAAGAAGAGGATATACGCCATGACCCAACCCCAGAGAAAGAAGAAATGAATCAGACCATATCTTGTAAAGCATTGGCAAGAATTACCACTCCTCAAACTCTCAAGATAGAAGGACATATCAAGAAGAAAAAGGTGCAAGAAGTGAAGATCACATCAAGAAAGAAGAAATGAATCCAACCATATCTTGTAATTCATTGGTCGGAATTACCACTCCTCAAACTATCAAGATAGAAGGACATATCAAGAAGAAAAATGTTCAAGAAGTGAAGATCACATCAAGCATCAAGAAATGAATCCGACCATATCTTGTAAAGGATTGGAAGAAATTACCACTCCTCAAACTCTAAAGGTAGAAGGACATATCAAGAAGAAAAAGTTTCAAGCAGTGAAAGATCACATCGAGCATCAACAACAAGTTCTCCAACTTTTAAAGGATAACGCCACTTCGGTGCAAAATCAAACGAAACAAAAGGTAGATCAACATCATAGTGAAAAATGTTTTGATGTAGGTGATTGGGTATTTTTACTGCTACATCTCAAGCAAGCTATTTATGAGAAGGAAATGTTGGCAATACTACATGCACTTAAAAATTGGCGACCTTACCAAATGGGAAGACTCTTCAAGGATGAGGATGTGGAAGCATTGTTTTGTGCTATTT
>APFE030592726.1:39446-66496 GCA_000404065.3 Pinus taeda | reverse complement strand
TGCCAAAGAAGAAAAACCTCTTTCACTTTTTGCACAAGTGTCATGGTTTTAAAGAAATGTCAAAAATACCGGCGAGAATGAAGGTGCTCCAAGGACGGTTGGCCAAAACACAAAATCGAAGGAAAATCCCCGATCCACTCCAAATTTTGGCCAAAGACTCTTTGGCTGAGCATGGTACTTGATTGGGGACTCCCAGCCCAAATTTCAAGAAATTTGGAGAAAATTTTGTCATTTGTGAATTTTTTGTGCTAAACACAGGTTTTTCCCATTAACGGGTCTCACCCCCGGTGAGACCCTTCGTCCCGGCAACTCCATTTGACAAAAACTCAGCATTTCTAGATTTTTCATGTAAAGTTACATATTCCTATGGATGGATTTGAGTTTTTATGGAGTTCTGGGCCTCCAAAAGGTCAAAATACATGAAAAAGTTGACTTTCTGCCCCTTTTTTGAGTTGCAGAAGCAGTCTTGGGAGAATTGAGTTTTGACTGGGAAAATGACATCCAAATTCAACAATTCCGATTGTGTTGGAAAGTAGACTCGCATACCTTTCCCACGAGCTATCCTGCACCCAATTCTGATACCAGGAAGGCCTCCAAACAGAGCTCCAAAGTGTGTGACCCGTTGAGAAAAGGGTTGCGACCCGTTGAGGAAATGTGGCCAGATTTGACCAATTCAGCCCAGAAATTCCAGTTTTGACCTTTTTCGACTTTCTGAGGTTAATGATGATCTTAATGGATGTAATTGTGACACTTTTTGGATACTTTTACTCTTGTTTAACTCTTCTAGAAGAAATTTCTCATGTAAAGGGTAAAAATTGAATCTATGAACTGATTTCCAAGTTTATAGAGGCAAGTTGTTTTGACTGCCTATTTTGTAGTGCTTAGTTTAGAAGTTGTTCAAACTGCTCCTAGGATAGTGAGATCGACCCATGAAGGCAAGGAAAGAGGTTAGATCATCTATATTATGTACTTTCTTACTCATTGTGATGGTTGGACTCTTGAGAGAGCAGTAGCTCATTGTATTATCTCTTGTATCTCTGCAATTTTTGGCAAGGAAGATCAGGGTTTTGCAGTCATCTTTGGGATTCTTGTGGACTCATGTGTTGATGGTGTGTTTCTTCAATCATTGTAAGCTTTGTTATGTGTTTCATTTTCCTTCTATACTTATGCATATTAAACAGATGAAGTGATAAAGTAAGAATTCATGCTTGTCATGCTCTGCTTTTAAGTTTGTTTAATTTTGATGTTTTCTACTATTTAAAGAGAATTCAAATTCATTGTTTGCTCTTTTTAGCCTTCTCTCCTTCATTCCTGACCATTCACTTCAGTCAAATACATCAACACGGCCTCCTACCTCGCCCCAAAGACTCCCCTGCAGAAACTGTGTCCCATCCCCGCAGCCAAATTTGTCCTCTCCTCAACTTGCCACCAAAAACCCAAAAACCCCAAAATCAAATTCTTTTATCAGTTTACTAGCCTAATATCAGTGTTACTTTTTTGGTCATCTCCCTAATTGAAAAATTTTCAAGAGAGACCGGAGAGAGCCTTCTCCTGCCTCGTAGGGCTAGCTACGAGGCTGAATGGTTTTATGTAGCTTTGAGATTTGCCTTTCTCAGCCTGAGGTGAAATGTCAAACGCTAATAGGTCTTCTAAAGCATAAAGATGAAGCACTTGAAAAGTTCCAAGCCTTCAAAGCTTTGGTTGAAAATGAATCAGATCGAAAAATAAAATGCCTTAGATTTGATTGAGGAGGGGAATTTATATTGGATGAATTCTTTGACTTTTGTGAGAAACATGGAATAAAAAGGAAATTTTCCACCGCAAGAACTCCTCAACAAAATGGTGTGGTATAAAGGATGAACAAAATAGTTCAACAAATGCCTCAAGCTATGCTAGATGAATGTGGAACTCTTGCAACCTTCTGGGGTGAAGCTGTATTTTTTGCTGTGACTATTCTCAGCAAAGAAAATGTTTGGGTAAATAACACTCAAACTCCACATGAACTTTGGTATGGTAAGACTCCTACTGTAAATTATTTTAAATTTCTTGGAAGCAAATGTTTTATCAAAAGGACTAATGAAAAACTTGGTAAGTTTGAACCCACAGCAGATGAAGGATTCTTCTTGGTTATTCTTCTAGAAGTAAAGGATATAAATGTTATAATAAAAGACTTGCGAAAATTGTTGAAAGCATTGATGTTGTAGTTGATGAAGCATGCAGAAATCCAAAATAGATAAAATCAACAGAAGATTATGACAATGAGGAAGATGGGGATTACTTCCCACATCAATCAAAATTATATTGAAGAAGAAACCAATGAAGGACCAGAAGAAGATAGAACTGTAGAAGAAAAGACTCCATCCATGTATGTTCAGAAAAATCATCCAGAAACTCAAATTTTAGGAGAAAAGGAGGCTAGTGTATAGATAAGAAGAACTATTATAGGGACCTCAAGATATCTAACATTACTATCCTCCACCGAACCTCAAAATATAAATGAAGCATGCAAATATGAATGTTGGGTCAAGGCCATGGATGAAAAACTTGAGCAAATTGAAAAAAATGACACTTGGGAATTAGTTCCTAGACCTCATGATAAAGATATTATAGGAACTAAATGGATATTCAAGAACAAGCTAAATGAAAATGGAGAAGTCATTAGAAATAACGCCAAACTTGTTTGTAAGGGGTATTCTCAACAAGAAGGTATAGATTTTGAAGAAACTTTTGCACCTGTTTCCAGACTTGAAGCCATAAGAATGTTTCTTGCTCTTTCCAGTTTTTGGAAATTCAAAGTATACCAAATGGATGTAAAATCAACCTTCCTTAATGGAGATTTAGAAGAAGAAGTTTATATTGTACAACTAGAAGGATTCATTCTTGGAAATGATGCAAAACTTGTATGTAGACTCAAAAAGGATCTCTATGGTCTGCAATAGGCTCCAAGGGCTTGGTATTACTGCCTTGACAAATATCTACACCAACAAGGTTTTACAAAAGGTTCTGCAAATAGCAATTTATATACAAAGATTGAATTGGATAAATTGCTAATTATTACTGTTTATGTTGATGATATCATTTTTGGTAGCAATGAAGAATCCATGAGTCAAAATTTTGCTTCAGTAATGCATCAAGAATTTGAAATGTCCTTGGTTGATGAACTTACCTATTTTCTCAGTCTACAAGTTCAGCAAACTAAATATGGTATTTTTCTTTCACAAACCAAATATCTCAAGAATATCTTGAAAAAGTATGGAATGGAAGATTCTAAACCTGTATGGACTCTAATGGTAACGGGATGCACTCAGTTCAGATGATGAATCAACAATAGTACATCAACCAAATTACAGATCCATGATTAGAAATTTGCTTTATCTAATAGGTACCTGACCTGACATCATGTATGCAATAGGAATAGTTGGAAGATTCCAAGCAAATCCAAAGGAATCACACCTTCAGGAAGCCAAAAGGATTTTCAAATATCTTCAAGGAACTCAGGACTTTGGACTATGGTATCCTAGAGACCCAGATCTTACTCTTCATGCATATATAGATGCAGAATGGGTAGGAAGTGTTGACGATAGAAAAAGCACTAGTGGTGGTGCATTCTATATGGGTTCTAGTTAGTGTCTTGGTTCAGAAAGAAACAAAGTTCAATTGCTTTATCTATAGCTAAAGCAGAATATGTGGTTGCTGCATATTGTTGCACACAACTACTTTGGATGATGCAAAATTTGCAAGACATTCAAATCACATGTACTCCACACATCTCCATTCTATGTGATAATACAAATGCCATCTGTATTTCAAAGAATCCAGTCATGCACTCCAAGACCAATCACATTCCCATCAAGTACCATTTTCTACGAGAACAAGTGCTTGAAAAAAAGGTCAAATTGAAGTATCTCCCCTCCAAAGAACAATTTGCCGATATATTCACCAAACCACTGCCCAAAGAAATATTTGAATATCTCAGACAAAAGCTGGGAGTAGTTGCTGCATGATCCTGCTGTTAAATCTAGTTTTTTAGAGGAAGGTTATTATATGTGGGTTTCATGAAGTATAGTTGCGTATACATGCGGGTTTCTATGGCTGAAGAAGCGTAAATGTTTTTTTGATAGGAAAAAATGTGGGTCAGACTCTGATATGGGTGCTATATATGATGTTGATGATTACAGTCTAACGATATGTTTTGTTCATTAATTTTTATCAGACTGACAAAGATGCCTTGATTATGACTTGTTAACACTGCACAGGTAGCACAGGTTCAGGGGGAGCATTAGCCTTCACACGCATTCTGCATTGTTGGCATTATGGTTGCTGAGTCCAGCTATGTCTTTAGATATTTATACCATTTGTTGCTTAAGTCATGTAAAATTCTAGGGTGTGATATGACCTCTGATACATTTGAATGAGTCCTATTGGACAAATTATGTAATTTGTATCTCCCCGTTGCATGGGATGGATGATGTAATTTTTATTGTATTTCTGTCATGTATAAAAAATTGGTATATCCCCACTTGGTTGGGTGGATGAGTCAAATTTGGTATATCACCACTTGGTTGGGAGATTGGTGTATGTATGAGTCATTGGTGATAGGAAGGTCAAACTCACATAAGTGAGTTATAGAGTCATGTTATTCTTTTGGAAAATATTTTTGCAGACTCTGCATGTGCTCAGGGGGAGCATGGACGGTTTAGTGCATCACAACATCAGCGAATTCAGCATGTGCCTAGGGGGAGAATGATCAATGTTTATATTCAGCTATTCAAATATGAAAGCCTTCACTTTGGTCACCCCTTTTCCCTTGATATCAAATGGGGAGAATATCTTGGTCTATCCTTTGCCCGTGATGTCAGAGGGGGAGAGTATTTTGGTGTTGGTTGTTATCTCTAACAGTTTCTACAGCTTGCACTAATCAACACCAACATGGTTGCCATTAAGTCCAAAGGGGGAGATTGTTGGCATTATGATGTATGTGTTGTACTTGATGGCAACCCACTTGTAGTAGAGAAACTCACATGTATATGGTAACGAGATGAATCTATGTAACTAGATGTAACAGAATGCATGGCAGTTGTGTTTACAGATGTGAAAAAATGCAGGGTAGTTCAAAGGAATCATTTCATAAGTAATATGGAAAATTGCAATGTAACAGGTCTATTCAGAGGTAATAGGGCACTGGTACAGAAGAACAGGAAGATGAAACTAAGGTCTACTGATCAGAATAAAGAAGGTAAAGGAAAAGGTTGATGTAAAGAAGTTTAAGAAGTATATGCAGGTTCACTTAGTCAAAATAGTGTATACACGTTGGTCCACAGAACAAAATGGGCATATATGTATACACACACTTTCACAGAAGGAAAAGTGCTTATTGGAAAATCAAGTTTTTGGTCCAAGGTATTGGTCTGAGGTATTTGGTCCAAGGAATTGGTCCTAAGTGGTTTTGGTCCAAGGTATTGAGAAGGGCCTAAAACTATATAAGTAGGAGAAGATCATTAGGCTAGGTGTGCAAGTAATGAATATCTTATGAAGAGTGAGATCAAAAGAAAATATGCATGTTAAGGGTTTATGGTGCTTTGCTTCATCTGAACTAAGGATGAACCTTAGCGGTTGATGGGGATGAGATATAATGATGGATCATGATCATGAGACCTAAAATGAATTATTACTATATGGTTTGATCATGGATAGTCTAGATCTGAATGCTAACACATGATTTACATTGTAAATGTTCTGATCTGGGTATATTTGAAGTCTGGAGGTGTAGAAAAGTTATGAAGTAAGTATTTGTAGATCTTTACGCTAGCTTGCTTTGGTGGAGGTGCGTATACATGTTGGTTTTACTCTTCCAAGTAGCGTATGCAAAAGAAAAGCTTGATGTTCAAGGATGACTGATCTATCAGATCAATGCTGTTGTTTTACTACTGTCTGTCAATGAATTCTTCTTAGATCTGAATGTAAAATTGAATGAATAAGGAGTTTGATATTTTATAGATTGATTGTATAAGTGAGAAGAAGTGATCTCTGTTGTTGCCTGTGTAAAGATCTATAAGTTGACAGTAGATGTTCAGTATATTGCTGGTTGGTACAGACTTGATTCAAAAGTTTATGTTTACTGTAGATGTGGAGGTATACGCAGGTTTCATTAACGAAAGTAGCGTATACACGTAGTTTGGGTTCAACCAAGTAGTGTATACAGTTTGATGCATGGTTTCTGAGGTTAGAGCTGGTTCTGAATGATGATGCAGGTTTCTGGGTTCGACACAATGTTCTGGTGACAGTGATCTGATTTTTTCAGATTAACTACATGTTGGTTGATGAAGTTTGATTTTCTAAATTTCTGATGGGTTATTGATGAGTCAAGGTCTCCATATGTCTTGATATGTGCCAGGAGCATCCAGTTTGAAAAATTCATGAAACGTTGTCCCTGGTGGAAGAGTGGAGTTTTTCTGTAGGCTGGCACCTACGTACTAGTAAACATATTGGCTACTACAAGAGCTAGGGGTTGTATCTCCCTTCCAGAGGAGCTAGAGAATGAGAGAAGGTTGTAACCTTCTATAGGTAGAAGCCTGCGTACTGGTATGAGTTTGCACTAATACAAGATTGTAATTTTTTTTCTTATTATTAAAAGAAGAAAGAAACAGGTGGTTTTCACCCACATTGGGTTTCCACCTTAAATCTTGGTGTTCATGTGTGTTGCTTATGTGTGATGCTTTATTCTACTTTTACTGCACTATCTAATAAATTACTGATGTATTGGCTTAAGATCAACACATGATAAATTATCTAAATCACAAGTTCTTTGGATATATGTTGGTTTCTCTAATCACATTTGCGTGTACATGCTAGTTCACTTCACTGAAGTAGCGTATATAAATCTGTTTTGAGAAATAAAATTATTGATCTGATAATACTGATTCACCCCCGCTCTCAGTATTATTTCCAACAATCTCCAAGATTTCCATTGTCAAGGGTATTCTTCCTTTTTCAGACTTTATCAAGGTCTTCATTCCTTACTCATGGAGATGCCATACCAGATTATTCTAGTCATTAGATGTTGATTCCTTATATTATGTGGCCATAGTTTCAACTTTTCCAAGAATGCTTCTTCTTTTCCTCACATATTGTAGCTCAAGAACATAGTTCCTTCATCTTTTCAACCACCTCATATTCCATACGGGAACATATTATGTTGACTTCATCTTATCAATATGTGAACTAGTTCAAGATGTATACCTTTATGTATTTAGAAGAGGTTCTTATTTTTCCACCATGCTCATATTCAATCATGCTTTATGCAACTATGTGATGACATGACTTAATCTATCAAATGCATGCATACATACCTCTTTTCTTGTTTTGGTCAATTAGGCTTTCTTCAGAAAATACCTTTCCATGATTGAAATTACTTCAATTATCCCGACCTTCTGCACTTGCCTGCCACCATACCATCATCCTTCTAAACAATGTATCCCACACAAGGTGGAATGATCAAAGATACACTTGCTTCTTCCAAGTAGAGGTGAAACTTCTAATGAATATTCCAATGGAGGATCTAGATTTTCCTCATTTGACAGAAGCTCAGTTCTAATGATGATGATGTATGCTAAATTCCTTCTATCATGCTATATGAAATTATTTCAACCATATGCACTATATATGCTTTCAATGAGGTTACCAAGAGCCACTTCCTTTGTAAGATGGCTCCTAAATCCATGTAGACTTCTACTTCATCTATTCTTTCAAGCTTCTATAAATATTTCATGAGCTCTCGTTTCATTGGTAGGCTTCTAATATGAGGCCATATTTTACTAAGATGCCTCTATTCATAATTTCTCTCATCTTTATTTCCATGGTGGAGGTCTCTTCAGCTTCTACTTCTCCTTGCTAAGTATTGGAGAAACCATAATAGTGAAGATCTATCCCTTTGGTCTTATTTTCATTAGGTTGTTCCACTTCTTCAGTGATATGAGCTTCATTTATTTCTTTCCTCTTGTTGTCCTCTTTGAATTTCAGACAATTTCTCTTGCAATTCCCATATTATTGACAATCATAGCATTGGATCTTCAACATATCCTTCTTCTTTTTTCTGAGAACCAAATTTTCCAAGTGTTCCTTTTTTCTTAGTCATGGTAGCAAATTCTTGAACTCATTCACCTAGTCCCACATCACTCAATCTTACATAATGATTGAAGTTCACTGAATGGGGTTGCTTCCTTATTTCTGTATATTCTTGATACAAATTTACCCCATTTATTAGGTAGTGCATTCTTTATCAAAGATTATTTCCCCCAACTCTTGCAATTGGTCTCGTATTTCTAACACCCTCATAAAAGTATGAGGCTATTCCTTCTTCCTTTGATATCTTCATCTTGTATAGCTCGGTTCTTAAAGATATGACTTCTCTAATGGTGCTTACAGAGAGAAATTCTACTAACTTCTTGTAGATTTCTTTTGATGTCTCCAACTTTGCGACATAAGGTATGAGGGGATCCTTGATGGATTATATAAGGATCCTTTAAGCCCTTATCTCCCCTTTCATATACTTGGATAGATCTTGAGATTATTCCTTTGGAGGTGTAGTGATTTAACCCTTAACGTGTCCATCAACTTCATTTTCAATGAGGATCAAATCTGTCCTCTTCTTCCATGCAAGGAACTTTGATGACCCAACCAATTTGTTTCTCTCCTTGCAAAATGAAGTCATTTTAACAGATGCAAATATATATATAAAGGTACTTACTTGTGAAGATACTCCTTGATGACAATATCTTCAACATGATGCCTTCTTAATTTTGATGATGTTGTTGATAATAGAAGATTCCTTTATGATAAAGATGTCTTCCTTCAAAAGTGATCCTTGGCTCAAAGAGAGGGAGATCACCTTGATGATGAAGAAAACACCTCTTCTTGCTTCTTCAGATGATAGTGTAGAATGTGATGGCCTTCCCAAGGTACTTCAAATGAAGGGTCTTTCTTTGGATTTTGGGTCCTTGAGGTCTTCTTTCCTTTGCGATGAAGATTGTAAACTTTCCCAGAATGCTTCAATTAAATGAGAAAGGGTTTTTGAGGTCTTCTGTGATGCTCTTAATTACTCTCTTGAAGATGATGAGAGGGCTAGTAATTCTTCATGATTGATGATCTTGATGTTTCTTGGATGATCTTCTTGTGCTTCAACTCTTGAGTACCCTTATTTAATTTGTGTTTCCTTGATGTAGTCAGCTTAGCTCTGATACCGTGTTGAGAAATCTAGGGGGCAACAAATTAGGTGATTTCTCTTACTTCGACCTTGGGATGTAATTTACTTAACTTGATTATATTATTCTTTATTTTGATTATATTTAATGTTATTATCATCAAACAACTACCAAATCGTAAAGAATAACGAGGCAAGAGAACACAGGATGTAGGCGATCAGCCAAGGCCAAAACCTTTCCAATTGAGAGGAAAACCCACAAGAATTATTCTCTTCTTATAGAACTTTAATTGACGAATTCCAAGACCTACGACCCTTGAAAAAGACCCCTCCAAGACCAAGTCAAACCTTTCTTTGGTGAGTGTTACTTCTAACAAATTTGACCTCAGTAACTTCTTCAACAACTTCAACCCCAACAATTTCTTTTAGAACTTTGACCCAACAGTTTCTTTTGGAACTTTGACCCAACAATTTATTTTGAAACTTTGACCCAATAGTTTCTTCTGGAACTTCCTCCCAACAGATTCTTTTGCAACTTTGACCCAATAGATTCTTCTACAACTTTGACCTAACTAATTCTTTTTCAACTTTGACCCAAGAGATTTTTTTGCAACTTCGACTTGTCTAACAACTATAGAAATCCTAACACAAGAGAGAGAGGGGCCCAAAACTTCGATGTTTCTCTTCTTCTTATTTTTCGTCCTTTTCCCACTTCTATCTTGAGGAAATTAAACTTGCTTTAGTTTATATCCAAATGAGGTTGATTTCCTTCTTATTATATAGGCTTTTGAGGGGTACAAAGTTTTATCTTTAAGCTGACTTGTCCGTTCATGTAGGCCAACTTGTTGCTACTTGTTTGACAAGGTCTTGGAGGGTATTTTTCTCTATATTTGACTGACATAAATTTTCTTTACAATATGTAACATGCCAAAAAGGGTCTTCCATATATGAAAATGACACAATTTACTTGTATACTAAATAGCAAGCCCTAGAAGCACTCAATGGGTGCTTGACCTAAAAATAGACTTCCCTTGAGCATGAAACCCATGCCTCAATAATAATAATAATAATAATAATAATAATAATAATAAATAAATTTATTTTCTGTTTACATCAGATAAATAAAGTCATGATTACATATGACATTATGAAGACCGAAACTAGTTGCATATTTCAACACATAGATGACCTCATGCTTATAGGGGATGAGAAGATTATCAATGACTGCAAGAAGGATGTTGCAACAAAGTTTGACATAAAGGTAATAGGACTCACACACTATTTCCTTAGGTTGGAGGTTTGGCAGGGAGATGGACAAGTTTTCTTGGGACAGGGAAAGTATGCTCTGGAGATTCTCAAGGGGTTCCATATGCAGCATTGCAATCCCATGGCCACATCTCTAGTGACAAAATAGAGGAAGATAGATTCTAGCAGAGTAGAGCGAGTGGATGCCTGATCCAAAATAGATCCAAAACATCCTCTAAGTCTTCTAAATATCAAAACTATCGCATGAGAGGAACTTTTAGAAAAGTCAGATAACACTATTGAGAGGAAAAAACATAAAGAAAATAGTGAAAATAGAGCCTATCGGAGGTCAAAGGAACAATGCATCGGAGCCGTTAGATCTGGTCGATCAACGGTCCAGATATAATTGGCAAATTGCAATTGACGAAGGATATCAGAGTCTAGAGGAGGAGGCTATATGGGGAGTGCGACAATGATCAGCGCGATTAAATGAAAGCCATTGATCTATGTGTGCAGATCAACGATCTAGATTCAATTGCGCTATCGCATCGGATATATATAATATATATTTATATAATATTTATATATAATATAATATATTATCTACATAGTAATAATATACACAATGTCTATATATATATATAATATCTACATATGTATTATATATATAATATTAATACTAGTAATATATATATCTACATAGTATATTATCATATATATATATATATATATATATATATTATATATATATATTATATGATATAATATATATATATATATATTCTAATACATTATGTTTAATACATAATATATATATTATATATTTATATACATATCCGATGTGATAGCGCGATTGAATCTGGATCGTTGATCTGCACACATGGATCAATGGACTTAACCGTGGCTCGGAGGATCGACGACATGCAATTGTGATATCGCAATATCGCATCGGAGCAATACAAGGGAGTAGGGCCGATAAAAAATGTGACTGCGATAAACTAGACCCGACAAAATTATAAACGATATTTGATACAATTTCAAGTCCAGTAAAAGGGTTTTTTCAATGTAAATCACATTTCGTTAAATAAACGAAATACAAAGGATAAAACGCCAATGCGATGAAACCAGAGCTGCAAGGGTTTATTAATGCTGATGTATATTATTTCAAGTTCGATATGAGTGGGATTTTCATGTTTTAATGTATTTCTTAATATAAAGGAAAATCATGAAACAAGCAGGATTTTGGGTGGGTTGTAGGTGGTAAGTGGTTTTGGTCGGGCTCCGCCCGAGCCCATACATTGGCTACCATGTGTCTAGGCCCTGGAGAGAGAAAACCACCCTTTTCGGGCAGTTAACCCCCATATGAATGAGCTGCCCGAAATGAACCTCAACCGTTGGATCCAGATCTCCCAGATCAACGGTGGAGATGCATTAAGCGACATCAAGGCGGACCCGATATGATCTATAAGGCAGAATCTATAGTATTTCAAATATAATAAATGATAGTTTGGAAAATTTCCTATGTTTTTAGTGTATTTCTCCGTGAAAATAGAGAACGTTGTTTATAGGGATTTCAAAGGCCCGATGACCCATTCTATTATAGAACATGTGGCCACCATCCCTGAAGGCATTCAACAATGATTGCTAACACTTAGAGCGGGATCTAAGTGAGCAGAGGCTGGGAAGCCAGAGAGCCCGAGAAGGGGAAACGAACAGACAACACTGATTGCCTTAAAGCCACAGATTGACAGAGACAGAGGCAAGCAGTGTTGAGACAGAGAGAAAACAGAGACAGAGAGTCAGTGAGGAGAGTCTGTGTACTCAGAAATACTTGGGGGATCCAAGTAAAGCCTTATTGTTTTGTATCTATTGTGTGAGACTCAAATTGAGCTCACTTTTGTAAAAAATCTGCTTCTGAAGACATAATAGAGAGGTCACCACTAAAGGCTGGACCAGGAGACGTAGCCCAGGAGTGTTGGGTGAACTCCTTATTAAACTTGTTGTGTTTATGTGTGTTTGTATATTATGTTCTTTAACTGCTTCATTTTCTATGTATTTCACAATCTTATCAATCCATTGCACAAAGTAACATAGGCAAATCCATGCACATGAGTCTGTAATACCTTAATAATTGTGTAATATCTCATTATCAGATCAAGTGGTATTAGAGCTTTAGGTTTGCTAAGGTTAGACAAGCTTGTGCTGGATTGTTGAATGCTAACTAGGTCAAAGCTCAAACTAGGAGAAGGAGAACTTTTTGAGATTAATCCAGAAATTGGAAGAGTCTATCCTAGGAGGAGGATGGAAGAACAAACTTCATCAGAATCAGACTCTTAGTTCATGGACATTTTCATGACCATGAGAGCCATGGTGGAAGAGATGTATAGAGAGTTTAAGAAAGGTAGAGGTGAGAGCACTTCAACCTCTCAAACAGAAAAAGGAGCGGAGGAACCTCTTCTAGATGGCCAAGTAGAAGGCAAAGGGAAAGAAGAGAGGCCCTCTCCCCCATCTACTCTATCATAACCATCCTCATCACCTTCTTCACATAAAACGAGCCCTGAAAAGAAAAATAAGAAAACTATTGTGATTAATTTAGATGTGAAATTTTATTACCAATTTATGATGGTGAATTAAATGCAGAAAATCTAGATAACTGGATTAGATAGATTAATGTATATTGTAGGTTGCAGAACATCAATTCAGAAAGCAGAAAGATTCAACTGGCTAGCCTTCACCTTGGAGGAATTTCCTTAGTGTGGTGGGAAGGCAAGACACAAGCTGATTTTAAGAAGCATGGTAAAATTCTTTCTACTTGGAATGAATTTGTTTCTACCATTAAAAAACAATTCTATCCGCTAGCTTATATGTAGCAAGCAATGGTGAGTTGGAAAACTCTTCACTAATTAAAGGGGCAAAGTGTACAAAGCTATACCTAGGAATTTAGAAAAAGAGCTTTAATTCTAGGCATTTCTCTAGACTCACCTAAAACTTTATTGAAGTATATAGGTGGTCTGCACTTGAGGCACACCATTCTCATGTTTAACCCCACCAGCATAGATGAGGTATTTTTTCAGGCTACACATCTAGAGGTTAGAGGCAAGAATGTGAACCTAGAGATCGGGGGATCATCAAAACCCACTACAAGAAAGAACAAGGAAAAGAAGAAGCAAAAATGAAAGGAGAGGAAGACAAACACTGTATAGAAAGACAAACCTTCATGCACTTACTACAAGAAGGATGGGCATGATGATGAACACTGTTGGTCTTTGCATCCAGAGCTGAAACCCAAGAAGTTCGATGGTAAGAAGAAGAAGACTGTTGCTGCAATTCAGAAAGATTTGGGGTCAGACTCAGGTGATGAAACAACAATCACAGCTATAGGTATAAAAGGTAAAAGATTTGAAGCATCTACTAGTAATTCTACACAATCTATTAATAATGAAAACAATGAGAGGAAAAGACATGAGATTTTTCATATTAGAGTTATTTCCAAGCATCAAAAGATTGATACTTTATTTGATAGTGGTTCAAAAGTAAATTTGATTTCTAAAACAATTGTAAAGAAGTTGGGCTTATTAACAACACCTCACAAGAAGCCATATCCATTAGGTTGAGTTTGTGATATAGCAAAGCTACAAGTGACTAGACAATGTAAACTTAGGTTTGCTACTGGGTCAACTTTTGTAGATGAGGTTGAGTTATATATAGTTCCCTTGGATATATGTGGTATTGTTTTAGGAAGTCCTTACTTGTATTATAGAAAGGTCATTTTCTATAGAACTGAAAATAAGTATCAACTCACAAAAGATGGAATAGAATATATTATGAGAGCTCATCAGCTCAGAAATAACTGCACTCTCATAAACTCAGGGCAAATGAAAATAATTGTAAATTCATGAAAGCAATTTTTACTAATGGTTGTAAAGGAAAAGACCCCTGATAAAACCAATTCATTTGAAGGATGTGATGCTAAACATAAAGCTTATTTAGAAAAAGTTGTTTTAGAATATGATATCCTATTTCAAGAACCTAAAGGCTTGCCACCCAAAAGGGAAATAGTACATGATATTCATTTGTAGCAAGATGCTCCATTTCCTAACATCAGAATGTACAGGTTATCTGCTTTATAGAATGCATAGATCAAGAAGCAGGTACATGAGCTGCTTGATAAAGGGTTCATAAGACCAGACACATCACCATGTGGATCTTCAGGTGAGAAAGAAAGATGGTTCGTGGATGATGTGCATTGATTACAGAGCACTGAATAAAATAACGATCAAGAATCGTTATCCTCTTCCTTGCATAGATGATCTATTAGATCAACTGAAAGAAGTTGTTTACTTTTCCAAATTTGACTTGCGTAGTGGCTTTCATCAGGTCAGAGTAGTAGAACAAGATGCATGGAACACTGCTTTCAAAACAAAGCAAGGGCTGTATGAATGGATGGTTATTCCTTTTGGCCTAACTAATGCTCCTGCCACTTTCATGAGAGTTATGAATGATGTACTCAGGACTTTTATTGATGATTTTGTAATTGTATATTTAGATGACATTCTTGTTTTCAGTAAAACATGGGAAGAACATTTAAAGCATGTAAAGCAGACTCTAGATGTTTTGAAAAGAGAAAATCTCTATGTTAAGTTATCAAAATGTGAATTTGGCAAAACATCTTTGAATTATTTGGGTCATATTGAAGGGGGTGGTGAATTGAAGACAGATCCCTCTAAGGTTGAAGTCATTGTGAATTGGCCTAAACCCAAATCTGTTATAGAAGTTAGGAGCTTCCTAGGAACAACACAATATTGGAGAAAATTTATTGCTAACTTTTCCTTGATTGCAGCTCCCTTACATGCTTTAACAGGATTGAACAAGGTGTTTCAGTGGGGAGGCAAAAAACAGAAAGCCTTCGACACCTTGAAAGAAAATATTAGTACAACACCAGTACTATCATTGCCAAATCTTCAAAGACCATTTGAGATTGAAACAGATGCCAGTGACTATGCCATGGGAGAAGTGATGATGCAACATGGTAAACCCATATGTTATCATTCTGAGACATTTAATTATGTAGTAGTTAATTATCCCACATATGATAAAGAATTGTATGCATTAGTATAGAGTGTGAAAAAGTGGAAACATTACCTAATGGGAAAAGAAATAGTTATACATACTGATCATCAACCACTTCAATATTTACACTCACAAAATAAATTGCAGCAATCAAGACAATATAGGTGGATGGATTTTCTTCAATAGTTTCATCTTGTCATCAGATATAAGAAAGGCATACACAATAAGGTTGCAAATATGTTATCCAGACCAATTATAAATGAATCTATTATACTTAAGCATAATTCAGTATTGCATGAAAGCTACATTGAACAATATGCCTAAGATGTAGATTTTAAAGATGTATATGCAACCTTAAGTCATGGAAAACAAGTAGAAGAATTTGATTATCATGTTAAGGTCAAACTCTTATATCATTTGGGAAAGTTATTCTTTCCTCAAACTGAAAGAATTAACATAATTCGAGAAGCACATACTTCTCTAATATCAAGTCATTTTGGGCTAAGTAAAACAGTTGCACAACTGCAAAGATTCTGTTACTGAATGGGCTTTGTCCGGTTGGTAGCTTTATGGCTCCCCAATGAATGAGTAAGTAGCGGCTGACTTTACTTATCCCCAGAAGTAGCTCGCTCATCCACTCACCCAACCTGAAACGGCTACAATAGTATGGCTTTTCACTTGTCCAGGTAAGACTTGCGCTTATCCAAAGAAAGTATGGTGCTTAAAAGTAAATGTTTAAGCATCAAAGACATCATTTGATGTGTCTCACAAAGACACGAACAAGATGCCTCTTCCAATCCGATATATTAAGGGGTGTACCATGTGTGCTAAAAGCAAACCCAACAATAGAAAACTAGACTTGTACACTCCACTTCCAGTTCCTTCTCATCCTTGGGAAAGTGTTTCCATGGACTTTGTTGGAGGATTGCCAAAATATAGAAAGGGTCATGATTATTTATATGTTATTGTGGACAGGTTCAGCAAAATGTGTATGTTAATACCTTGTAACAGATAGATTATAGCTGAACAAACAAAAAAGTTGTTCTTTCAGCATGTATGGGTTCATTTTGGGTTACCCACTTCTATTGTATTTGATCAAGATTCCTGATTTGTTGGGAAGTTTTGGTCTAGTCTATGGGAGTTGATGGACACCAGATTGAAAAAGAGCACAACATTTCATCCACAAACAGATGGCCAAATAGAGATGGTCAATAGGATAGTGATCCACTTGCTCAGAGTCTATTGTAGCAAGCATCCCAAGCTTTGGGATGAACATTTGTGTTATGTGCAACATGCTTACAACCGTTCAAAACATTATTCTACACAGAGATCTCCTTTGGAGACTTGTTTTGGTTTTACACCAAGGTCTCCCTTGGATTTTGTCTTTAGTAAAGACATAGCAGTTGATGGACATAGTGATGTGGACAAAGCAACCAAGTTCATTGAACAAATCCAAGAAATTCACCAGGCAGTGCAGGAACAAATGGAAGAGAGCCAAGCCAAGTATAAGGAAAGGCATGATAAGCATCAAATTGAGCATAGCTTCCAAGTTGGCGATCAAGTCTGGCTGTACATCAACAATGACAATATGCAAGGTGAAGGTAAGAATTTGAAGCCAATAAGGTATGGGCCTTTCAAGATACTTGAGAAAATTGGTGAGAATGCTTTTTGCCTTGATTTGCCAGCTTACATGCACATCTATTCCATAGTTAATGCAGAGAACTTGAGACTGTTTGAACCTTCATTAATTGAAGATCCCGAAGAGCAAAGTCAGTTGCCTTCTATTGATGATCTATTGCCTGAATATCTCAATGAGTTGTAGGAAGATACAGTTCTGGATAGGAAGGTGAGAACTATACACAGAGGGGATATTGAGTACCTCAGAATTAGACTCAAAGGTTCAAAACCAAGCAGTGCAAGATGGATAGAGGTCGAGCAAGTGAGGAAGTTGTATGCTCACTTGATTGATGCTTAAAAACCAAATTTTGGTGGTCCAAAAGCCTTTTTTAGTGGAAAGGCATGATCCAAAATGGATCCAAAACACCCTCTAAGTCTTCTAAAGATCAAAACTGTCTTATGAGAAGAACTTTTAGAAAAGTTTGTTGATTTTCCTATGTTTTTAGTGTATTTCTCTGTGAAAATAGAAAACACTATTTTTGGGGATTTCAAAGGCTCGATGACCCATTCTGGTATAGAACAGGTGGCCATGATCCCTGAAGGTGTTCAACAATGATTTCTAATGCTCAAAGGGGGATCTGAGCAGATAGAGGCTGGGAATTCAGAGAGAATGAGAAGGGGAAATAAACAGACAACGTCAATTGGCTTTAAAACCATAGATTGATAGAGACAGAGGCAAGCAACGCTAAGACATAGAGAAAACAATGAAAAAGAGTCAATGAGGAGAGTCCGTGTACTCAGAAAGACTTGGGGATCCAAGTAAAGCCTTATTATTTTGTATTTGTTGTGTGAGACTCAAATTGAGCTCACTTTTGTAAAAAATCAGCTTTTGAAGACATAATAGAGAGCTCACCACTGAAGGTTGGACCAGGAGACGTAGCCAAGGAGTTTTGGGTGAACTCCTTATTAAACTTGCTGTTTTTATATGTGTTTGTCTATTATGTTCTTTAACTTCTTCATTATCTATGTATTTTGCAATCTTATCGATCCATTACACAAAGTAACATAGGAAAATCCATGCACATGAGTCTGTAATACCTTAATAACTGTCTAAGATATCATTATCAGATCAATGCCACTCTCTGCAGGAAACTTATCTGGTTTTTGACGTATTTGGTGAAAACATGCCCTGGAATTTGCTATGCAATAAACAAGTTGAATTAGTACATGGTAGAGCCTACTAGAGTACACTAGGTTGTTGCTAAACATATTATCATATACCTCAGGGGAACAATGGATTATGGATTGATGTACAAATAGGTTGATGGAGTGAAGTTGGAAGGCTTCACAGATTTAGATTGGGCAAGGGTTCCATAGACAGAAAGATTACCTTGAGTTTCACCTTCAGTGTTGTGTCAGTAGCAATTTCCTAGTTTAGTAGAAAGCATGGATCAATGGCACAGATCTCAACAGAGGCTGAATATATGTCTGCCAACATGGAATCTTGTGATGCCAATTGGTGAGGAAGTTGCTTGATGGGATATTCAGTTAAAGTTTGGAGCCTATAGTTATCCTCTATGACAATCAAAGTTTCATCAAGCTCTCTGATAATTCAATGTTTCATGAGCACTCCAATATCATCGAGGTTAGGTACATCATATCAGTGACTGTGTTTAGAGGGTTAAGATCAAACTTCAGTACATTCCTACAACATAGTAGACAACAAACAATTGATGAAGGCTTTGCCTAGAGGGATCTTTGTCTATTTTAAGGACAAACGGGGTGTTTTTCAAAGCACATTCCTCTCTAAGAGGGGGTGTTAAATAAGGTTAGAGGAGGAAGGGTTTTGCCATATTTAGCAAGTGCATTAAATTTGGCGGGGGGACCCACAAGTGGGGCCAAGGCATAGTTTACATTTTTCTATTTGTTTTTGACTTTGGAAAATCTAAATTTTCTTATAGTAAGAAATTAGAACATTCTCAGTCGTCCAAGGAGATCTAATCTCAGCCATTCATGGTAATGGTGCGCCCAAGTCGAATTCTAATAGGGAAAAAGGGCGCAAAACTTGGTCACTATGCACAAGACATATTTGTGTTCAACTCAGTGAGAGAGAATAGTTCCACTTAGTGCTAGGGTTTCAGATCAACATGAAAGAGGTAGAGAAAGGAGGTTGATTTAGCTAGAATCACTCCCATCCATTCACGTACCTCACCAAGGTCTGAGATAATTGTGCAGAGAAATGTTTTAAAACTACGACTTAGGCTTGGAACTAGATGAGGGTTGGCTTTGACTTGGTATTGACTCGACCAGTTAGAATTCAATGACTCAGTCATTGTAAAAAATACCTTAAATATTTTTTTTAATTAATAAAAAGACATAATTTTGAATATTTTCATTCATGTTTCCAAACACAAAGCACTAGAATATAGAGAGAAGACAACATATGATCAAAGTAAGCTCATGAATATATCCATTGTATCAAAATGTCACCCAATGCACTATCCAATACATAGTACATACATGATATAGAGATCAGAACAAAAACACATAACCAAGGAGGCTCTAAATGGCCTCTATAACAAAAGTAAATTGTGAAACATCATTAGTCACCAATACTATGAAAATTCCATTGGAAATAAATTTGTGAATTGTTGTAGCTTATTCTTATGCATGTATCAAGATTCAGTTCATAATTTCAAAGCAGTTTATGAGATTAGTCACCCAAGGTGCAAAAGAAAGGTATCAATTCCTAATATCCAAGGCTAACCTCAAGAACAATGCAAGACACCACTGTTATGGTAGATCAGACTGCTACACATTTATATCGGTTAGTTGTAGCAAAAACATTAGTCTTAGTAAAGTAACTAGATCTCATACGATATCACTTTCCGATTTAACTCGGACTCGGCCGAGCCAGCCAGTTTGTTACCCAATTAGCCGAGTCAGTTGCTGCCTCCGCTAGTTCAGTAATAGACCAGCCACCGAACTAGATTTTCTGCCAAGTCGGACCAGTCAGGGGTATGGCTCAGTCAGCTCAGCTCAATCTAAGTTGGCTCATCCATTTTTTGAAAAAATGGTGTAGAGGAGGCCATACATGGAGTGCGAGTATGTTACAGTGCACATAAAAGAGGTAGAACGTGTTTGCAGTGCGCAGACATTTGAGTGGAGGGCTTGCAAAGAGAGAAAGGTAAGTTTTCCTTCTTGAATGTAATTTTTTTCTTAAGCATATTTTTTTGAGTTGAATAATAAAATTCAAAGATTGTGAGTTTTCCCTAGGTTGGGGCTTCCTAGGTAAATTATTGTGTATTGTTTTTATGGTGTGCTTTTCTTCATCTATTCCTTTTTTTTTCCACTGCATGCAAGTTAGAAAACTCAACATATTTGTGGGTTAAAAGTTAAAGTTCAAATTTTCATTCTTTGCTTGGTTAAAATTCATAGATTAGTTAGCTGGGTTTTAGAAAACAAACACAACTCCAAAGGCTTCTTTCAAATCCCTACCAATCCCTTTAGCTACAATAAGGAATAAAACAGGGGAAAGAGGACAACCCTTCCTTTATCCCCTTTCAGGCTTGAAAAAGGGAGTTGTTATACCAACTATAAGTATAGAGAAATAAGCAGAGGTAACACAAGTTATAACCCATGTAACAAACTGAGGATTGAATCCCAAATGAATAAACATCAACCACATATAGAGCTAGTTGATTCTATCATATGCCTTTGAGCGATCTACCTTTACCACCATAGCCTTGAGCTTTTGAACTTTGAATGAGTGTAATCCTTTTTGTGTGACCCCACAACCTCATGGATTTGTCTTCCTTCAAAAGACAAAATTGCTTGCCAAAAATCTGATTGGACAAATTCACCTTTAATGTTTTGACAATTATATTTGTTATGTTTTGTAAATACCATTACAAAGTGAAATGAGCATGAATTTGTTAGAAGATGTGGGGTTTTCAAACTTTGGAATCAAAGCAATACAAGTAGCATTATAGGTGCTGAGATTTTTCTAGTAGATCTAAATTCCTTAATAATCTTCCTTAGGCCTTCTTCAACAAAAACAAAACAACCTATAAAATTCCACTGGTAGACTTTTTGGGCCAAAACTTTTGTGTTTCTAGAAACTTTGTAGAACTATTTGTAATTCTCCCCCTGCCACTTCCTCCATCATGTTTTGGTTATCCCAAGCATACATAAAGTTGGGGAAGAAGTTAGATAATCTCAACATCTTTTCAATTGTTACTCTCCTAAGCCTTATAACTAAAAGAAAAATAATTCACTGCCTCCTCTACTATCCTTGAAACTATTAGCCAAACATCCATCTAATTTTTTTGTCTTCCACACCATGTTTATATTTTTTTTGAAGCTTGCATGATGTTGAAAAAAACTTAGTGTTCTCATCTTTAGCTTAAAGCCATAACACCCTACTCTTCAACCCCCATGTTTTTTCCTTGTCCAAGAGAATATCCCTCCTATTTTCTTCCATCTCGTTCACCTCTAGTTTTAAGGCTTCAACTAAGCCCTTCATTGGAATATTTTCCTCTACCTCCTTTAGAAATTTGTCATCCTTATTCTTTTTGAATCTACCCCCTTCAATAAAGGTCTTTTTAGCTCTTTTGATATTGTGTTCAAATTGGAAATTGACTCTCTGGAGTTTCTATCATAAGGAATCCAAACGTTCTTAATTCTTTTAAAGTTCTTCTCTTAATCCACCTAGTACTTAATGTAAAAGAACTAGGAGGTTTTTTATTTGTAGGAACAAACTCAAGGAAAAAAACAGTGGTTAGAGTACCCACGTCCTCACCCCCCCCCCCCCCCCCCACTTGAAACCATTTTCCCTAATTTTTGATGGCTTCTTCTTAAAATGGTTAAGATATAAAAAAATATCCAATATTTTGGCATTTATTATTCTTCCTAGTGGAAGTGAGCTTTATAGGCTCAATAGTAAGCAATCCTACATCTAATTTTTTTATAAAATAATTTTATAGAGAATCAACTTGAGCATCCAAGCCTCAGATCTTTGAGTTTCCCAAAGAGAAATTTGGGTACCACAGAAGATTAATAGACCTTTCTTGAGCCACCCCCAACTAAATGTTTTTACTAATACACCACTATCAATATAAGCTCTTTCCCTAATCCATGGGAGTATGAAGAAATTCCCAAACTTGAGGAAAAATACCAACAACTAGAGTAGGTAGTGGACCTCTGTTTCCACATAGAGATGAATCTCCCTGACTACCCCCTTGAATCAACAAATTGAAATCTAAATCCCGTAAAACTCTTCCTAACTTTGTTACAATTTTACCCCCCTGTAAGTGCAATCATAATTTCTTGAAGCAAATTAACATTTGGATTATGGATAAATATCAATCTCTGAAGTGCCAATTTTTTTGACGGATTGGTTAAACCCCTACAACCTAGGGTCATGGTTGTCATTTCAAACCCTCTCCCTTTGTGAATTTTCTACTCTAACAACCCTGGCGAAAAGACAATTGCTTACTACTCCAAATATCATTGCGTACTTGTTCTTGTGCTAAGGACATATGTGATTTCCTTCCCCTAATAGAAACTTTTGTGCATTTTTCTTTAGTAAACCCTAAAATCCCTTTAATATCTTGTATAAATACAACACCCCCTTAGTCCTAGGAAATAGGTTTTATTTTGAAAGGTCACCCTTTCCACTTTTAGGAATAGAAATTGAATTTCCCTTACCACATTTTAAGCTTACAATATGCATAAAGGAGGAGGTATTTTTGTCCAACTAATCAACAAGCCCCAATACATTGTTTAGAGACTTACCAATACCAATGGAAATAAAAACCTTGGCCTTCAATTCTATTTGATATGGACCTTGTAGGGTGATCATTGCTTTTTGAATTTGTGTAATGGTTCCATAGGGTCATGGATTAGGATCAACCAACACAGGAGAAAAGGCTTGTATGAGAGAGAAGGTGTTGGAAAACATGGTTGTTTAGCCCATCTAGAAACAACACTGAGGATTGTGCCGTAAGTAGAGTTATGCATTGGGCATGGTCAAGTAGTTGTTGGATGAAGTGGGTAACAGGAAGTCAAGAGTCCATTATGGGCCAAAGGCTATATAAGGGTGCTAGAGTGTTATGTTGCCAAAATGATTGGAAGTAGTTAGCCCTAAGAGGAGGAGAGGGAGATTGCACTAATTAAGGGCTTGACAACAGATTTTGTGGGTGTCTCAAAGGAATAAGATAGACTCACAAGGAATATCTTGGTAGATCTATAAACTAAAAATAGTTCTAGAAGGACTAACCAAAACGTCTATAATCTAGATATAGAAACATACTTGAGGGCTTAGAGAAAATCCACGGTGAAGAGGGATGTTGAGGAGCATGTGGAGGCTTCTAGGAGTACCCTCAAAGGGAGTGATATTTGAGGATGATTTTGAACTAGATTTTAGGGAAGGATTCCAGATCAAATGAATTAACTATGGTAGCAAATGAAACTCTAGGCGATAGAAGTACTTACCTTGCTAAGAGGGAGTGTTGATGTTTGTAGCTTGGGAATGTACTTTTGCACAAAATTAAGTGTCTAGGGGTGCAAAAGTCACCTAAGAAACCCTTACACCTTAGTAACTACTTAAACAATTAAATCAATTTTTTTATAAGGAAAATGTGAGTTTAGTCTAATCTAATGTAAAGGTTATTTGCATTAGTGAATAAGATGACCCTCAATCATTGATCTCAAATGAAGTGAGATCTAGTCTCAGCTGTCAATCCATTTGGAGAATAGGGTTGTGTATTCAGTCATAACTCAAGCTTATAAAAGAAGGGCTAGGCCAAGGGAGAAGAGACAACACTGACTTCGAGAAGGACATCTTAATGATGGGGTGGAGAAGGACTTCCACTCAATTGTAGTAGGTATGAGGTATATGGAAGGAGTAGCATGGGAGATAGATCAATATTAGTCTATTAAGATCGAAGCATAGATCTAGGGCTTGACAAAGAGGATGAGTCTAGGTTTATTACTATATATGTAATTTCCTCAGAGGGCTTGTTTCCCATTAAGGGAACCTAAGTAGGTTTCGAAATTATTTTAATGATTAATTCTTGATTGGGTAGAAATCTGTGGGCATATGTGATTGAGATTGGTTTTGATTTTGTTGAATAATTTAAAGCTCTATCGGTGTTTTTATTTAGTACATATGATATTTTAGGTTAATAAATAACTAGGGTTCTATTGTGGCCAGCAACAACCCCACTTCTTATTTAGTTTTATTACTAATAATAAATAAGTGGGGACCCTTAGTCAAAATTAAAAAAAATTAATTAGTGCTTGTATTTCCTTTTTAATAAAACTTGCCATCATAAACTTAAGAAAATACCCTTGAAAAATCTAAAAAGCTTAAGTTTCATGATAAGGTAAGATTAAATCACTCAGGAAAAATCGCATCGCAAAAAAGGATAATAAGGTACCTCCTTACAAGCCGAATTCTAAGATTGCGAGATCACGATGCGAGATTACATATTGAAAAACATATATCGCATCACATGCATCAAATACCGCTTATGCTAAAAAACCCCAAACCACCGATATGCGACAGTGCATATCGCAAAATAGCATTTCGCAGAAAACACATTAACAAAATTGTCACATGCCACGTTCTTGTGATATTGCAATATTGTGATATTGCGATGGAGCGGCAGAGTGATATTGCGATAGAGCGGCAAAGAGATATTGCGATAGAGCGGCGGAATGATATCGTAAAAATGCGATACAATGATCTGCGATATTGCGAAGGAAATCAAAAAATCACTTCATCGCTAATCTTCCGAGCTCATTATTTGAGAGAAATTTTTCCATGAACCGAGACCTGGTAATGCGCTTTAATGCTAATTAATGAGTTAGTTGCCAGTTGTTAATGAAATATGGTTTTGCACTTATCAAAGAGCTAGTTCACGTAAGGTGGTATAATTTTTGTGTCTTCGACATTTAATGCTTTCCCGTCACCTTTCCTTATCATTACTCTCACCTCACTTGTAAACTGCTGGAACAAAGAACAAAGAACTATACAAAGTAGTACACAGGATATCATGGGGAAGAAAGGCAAAGCTCCGAGCTTTGAAGACAAAGAAATGACACCCTTGTATACAGACACCGCCTATAATAGAGACGTTGGTATAACTACTTGGGAAGGCATGTATAATCTACTTGAAGAAGAGAATCCAAAGGTGATGGAGGTTACAGCTACTGCTGGTTCACAGGGGTCTTCCGAGGCATCAATTGCAGATTTAGCTTGTTTGTTTTTACACCGGATAGCGGCGAGGCCCAAAATTCTCCCCTACGCAGACATGGTTAAATGGATACTAGACAGTGCTGACATCAGAAACAAATAATTCAAAACTCAGGGTTAAGGACTTATCGACTCATTCACCTCACAAGACTTGAAGCTCATGTATCATTTGCCAAAGCCACAGGCGACTTATAACAAACAGTTCATAGAGAAGTTTGTCAAAGAGAATGAAGACCTGGCGGAATGAACCAAAGATTGGTCAAGGAGAGACGAACCACTGAAAAAGGATAAACATGGTATGTATAGTACTGTTTCTCTCACTTCCCCATATTGCTTTGCTGCTGCTATGCTCTGTAGACTTTTTAGGAAACCAGACATTAACAAATTCTCATCTGAATGGCTATCATTGTTGGATGTCGCCGTTAATTCTACTGTTATGGATTGGTCTGGAATATTGTTCGACAACTTAGCCACTGCCATTGTAAATTACTGGTCTAAAAGAACTATTTTTCAGAGAATTTATCTCCCATTCTACTTATCGGCATATGTAATGGATGCAATTTGCTATGTTTCCAAGTTTCCTGTAATGGGATGGAAATGGACAACTCAAGACCCCTTACCCATTCATGTTTATCACAAAGAATTGTGGGATTCTAAGTTCCCTCCATTTTTCTACAAAATTTGTCATGGATTTATGTTGCCTCTGTACAAAATGTTGTACGATAAAGATGCCCCAAGATGTTCTCCTGAAGTAGATGTAGATATACTCACGATCGCGAGATGGTTAAGAGAAGAATTGTTTACATATGTCAGAGTATTTGGAAGTGCCATTTCCCCTCACGTCTTACCTTTTTATGTTCCTGATAAACTCATGGCACGAGAAATTTCTTATCAAACCTGCGGAGAAGGAGGTTTGACTAAAGATTTGAAAGACAAAAATAAGGCCATTTGGCCACAATTTCCTGTAGCCTGTGGAGCCTTTTCACTATTTGATGTAGGCCATGCATTCAAGGAAGTAAACAACATAACATGTGTTACCGGGAATAGTGTCCACTCAGAGCTGCTATTCCCACTAAGACTGGTAGCTATCTTAGAAACAAACAAGTAAAGTCTACTTTTGTTTTCCTTTATGAAAATAGATAAGAGTGGAACAAGGACACCAACCTTAGTCTTGCACTTGGTTCCCTTGCTTGATTCCTCTCCTTCCTAACAGATCTTTGCTGCTTCTTCTTCATCTGCCCAGCTTCAAAGAGCACCTGTGGAATCAAAGCATCATACTACTATCGAAGAACAGAGATCTATATTCATAAATAACACAGGACCAGATATGTGTTAACCATACAAATGCATATATAATCAAACGTACAAGAATATGGAGGAAAACTTGAATAGCTTTATTAATATCAAGAAAAGCAAGAAGATTACAACCAATAGTTCTGACCCAGCATCATCCTCCAGCAAGAAATCCCTTCTTCACCTCAAGTAAATCTTAGATCACCCAACACTATGAAGTTTCACCAGAAAACCAGCAACACTTCTCTACAAGATACAAGATTCCAGCCTCTGGATCTCTGTGATGATGGATCCATATATAGATGATTGTAGGGAGGTGAGTCATCTTTTGGGGTTTTTATTAGTGTCCTCTCTCTGATAGTTCTT
>APFE030592726.1:5184-16837 GCA_000404065.3 Pinus taeda | reverse complement strand
TTATGCTTAATGTATGAGTAGCTTATTATGCAATATGTTTCTCACAACTGTTTGGTCTAACTTTTTATGCGAAGTGGTTTATCTATATTGAATTCTTTTCTCATAACAGTTGAATGATCTTTATTACTGAGTGTTATCTGAAATCATTTTAGATCGCATAACAGAAGGATTACACCCCGGGTTAGCGTAGACTTAGATATTTCTGTTTATTAGAATAAAATTGCATATCATTAGATTAGATTTAGAATTAGAGCATCTCACTTATGAGCTTTTAGAAAGGAAATATCAACTCTACACAAGCACAACCACATAGATTGGGAAACTGGTCCCATATCCCCAGTCAGACCCACTATACCAAATGGAAAAGGAGCTGTCAACCAAGGTTCGGATCGGGTGGGTGTCCCCCTTGTTGTAGACCTGATTTTTGGGGCTTCAACATATTTGGCGTTAGAAGGAGGGCCTGAACTGTGAATGGCAAGCAAATCTAAATCGAAATATGATTCTGAGAGTAAATTACCCTCACCATCTCCCCCGACTTCTCCATTGCATTTAGAATCTTTAAATCCAGAGCCAGAAGTCACAAGAACAACAACCACTCCTACAAACCTTGACATTTCAGAACAATCTACTATTGAACCTCCTGAAGTTGAATCTTTGATTCACAAACTTCAGCGATTTTCAATATCTCCTCAAAGATCTGATAAATCTCAAGGCAGCGTGACTTCACAATATAACCCTGCTCATCCCCTCACCATATTAAAGAGCGAAAAGTTTAGCGTTCAACCTACCGAGTTACCTCTACCCACAAGGAAGAGAGCAAGGAAATCACCTAAAGGGTCCGATAGTGAGACTCTTTCATCATCATCATCCATCTCAACCTCTCCACCATGAAGTCAACCATCCAATCCTCCACTTCAGATCATTGTCCATCAGTCCACTGGTACTTCCACATCTCCTTCTCAGTCATCTGGAGTCATAATACCCTCACCTTCCCAAATGCAAGGATCATTTTCTACACTTTCCTCTATTAATAAATTAGCGATGGCCTAATCTCCATGGAATAACCCAGGGGTAGTCTTAATGCCTACACCCTTGAGTCAGCTAGCGACCCATCCTGAAAAATGGCTACCTAAGTTTAATCCTAAAGCATGCATGCTAGCGAAAGAACATATAAATAACTTTATGCTATCCATAAATCTCAATGGAGTTACCAACAAAGATGCCGTCGTTCGACTTTTTCCTTATACTTTGTAGGGAATAGCCAGATCATGGTATTTTTCATTACCATCTGGGTCTATCACTAGTTGGGATATCTTCCAAGAACAATTCCTTATTAAGTTTGGTGATGATAGGTCTATAGCTGCATTGATCAACGACCTGTCTAACCTTAGGGCCGAGTCAAAAGAACTTATAAAATATTTCAATTCACGTTTCAATAAACTATTAACAAAATTCCTACTGCCTCCAAGCCCAATGAAGAAGTGCGAAGGGAATGGTACATCACTGCTTTACCATCAAACATAGCAATCTTTGTTGACAGGGCTAACAAAACAAATTTAGTAGAAAATATGAAAGAAGTAATAGCAATAGAGAAATGTATTATAGCCCTAGAAAAGAAAAACATGATAGAAGAATGAAAATCCAAGAAGGTTACTTTCAAGGAAGATCCCAAGAAAAAGCAATCAAAAGATCCATTCGATTTAGAAGGATTGCAAAAAGTTTTGAAGACCATGTCTAACGAAATGGTCGACATTAAGAAACAAGTGGCAGAAACTTCTTCTAAAAAACCATACAGACCTTTTAAAAGAAACCCTTCGACCAATTCAAAACCCCCAAATGCTATTATAAGTGTTGAATCCGAAGAAGAAGAAGAGGAAATCGCTACTGAAGAACATACCGATGAAGAGGAAGTTGTAGAGTTACAAGGTATGTGGGATTTCATCCTCCCAGATGAAGAGGATCAAGAAGCATCCCCGATTAGCACTCGAAGTAGAAATCAACTTGATCCTCCTCAACCCTACCCCTAAGCCAAAGAGCGGAAGCTCAATGGCTAAGGATAAAGTCGCAGCCAAGAAAATGACACCTAAAACAACTCAAACCAGCCCAGTCCAAACAGATCCATCAACTCCGTCCAAAACACTGATCATTTAAGATGAAATGGAGTATAATATCATAGAAGACATGAAAAATACTAGGGCCAATATTACTTTTACGAATTGAGCAAGTTAAAACACCAACAAAAGATACTCTTGAAGGAATTACATGCTATACTAGTTACACCTTTGCCTGCCGCTGTAATCTCTCAAGCTTCCCATGACATGGGGAGACCTCCAACTAATGCGATTAATAAAGTTGACCCAAACAAAATTGCCTTAATTGGAGGAAGATCGAGATCTCATACTCCCCCATTTCTTCTTACTTATGAAATTTTCAATAAAACTTTGCATAATTTCTTGGTGGATTCTGGAGCTTCATCAAATATTTTACCAAAGTCAATATGTGCAAAATTGAATGTTGAACCGCAAAAATTTGTTGTGCACATAGTTCAGCTAGATCGATCACAAGTCAAAGTGATTGGCGAATTAAATCAGGTTACCATAAGGTTGTCATCCAACCCAAATGTATGTCAAGTTATCAAAATTTTAGTCGCTAATATTCCGGAATTTTATGGCTTAATTCTTAGCAGAGATTGGTCAGAAAATTTTCATGGATACTTTGTGACTAACTGGTTGCACATGTGGCTCCATTACAATGGTAAACCAAACCAGATAAAAGTTGAGCGAGAAATACATCAGAAATACATAGTAACAGAAATGGAGGGAGACAATGAACCAGTAGCATACAACAATAACATCATCGGCAACTACTCAGTAGATTCTTTCCTTGGAAATTTTAATGCTCATACTTCAGCTGACTTAGAACATTCTGTTTTATCTCAAGTAGAAAATTTCTCTCAAACAGATAGTTCTAAATGTATTAATTTTATAGATAGTCCCGTAAATAAATCTTTATTTTGGAAGTTATTTTTTGACGGTTCTAAGTCTAATGAAGGAGCAGGAGCAGGATGCGTGTTAATCAGTCCAGAGGGAAATAAAACTATGTTAACTTGCAGACTCCAATTTGATTTCACTAACAACACCGCAGAATATGAGGCTTTAGTCCAAGGGTTATACAAAGCAATCGGATTAGACATCAAATACCTTCAAGTTTTCGGAGATTCTAAAATTGTAATCAGACAGGTACGTAATACTATACATTGTTTATCAGGTCATTTAAAACATTATCAATCTTTAGTTCAAGATCTGACTGAACACTTTATAGCATTTAATATTTCATCAATTACCAGACTCCAGAATGCTAGTGCAGACCTCTTAGCCAACGTAGCTTCCAAGCTCATTCCTTCAGAAGATTTTAGCCCTGATCGATTTTCAATTGAATTAATTTTTAGACCCTCGATTCCTGATAACATTACCAATTGGAGGATTTTTAACGACGATCCTGATATAGTGAGTTTCCTCACATCTGAAGGATCCTACACCAATCAAATAATTGACGAAGACCAACATGACCAACAATTGCAACAAGGTAGCACTAACAATGTTATACCTAAGTCAGTAGTCAAGTTAGAAGACCTTTATGATTTGAAAGATCAGTTAAAATATCTACCAATTCAAAACTTCAAAGTTCAACTTTGAACTACAAATTAGTAAATCTAGGAACTTATACCAAACCATAAAATATCAACCTAGGCATTGATCTAGCTCCTAAAGAAAAAGTAGCGTATATTCGTCTCTTGAGACAATACAAAAGTTTCTTTGCTTGGAATTATGATCAACTCAAAACATATGACACCTCCATCATCCAACATATTATTCCAATGATAGACAATGAAAAACCTGTCCAACAAAAGTTGAGAAAGATCCATCCCAATCTAGAAAACCAGATCAAATCTGAACTCAATAAGTTATTGAAAGCCAAAATAATTTTTCCCGTTCGACATTCCAAATGGGTTTCCAATATGGTTCCCGTTAGAAAGAAGAACAAAGACATCATAATCTGTATTGACTTTCGAAATATTAACAAAGCCTACCAAAAGGATAATTTTCCTTTGCATCCCATGGAACAAATACTACAGGCAGTCGCGGGGTTAGAATTAATGTCATTCTTGGATGGATTCTTAGGGTACAATCAAGTGTTGGTACACCCCGATGATCAATTGAAAACCACATTCAGAACTAAATGGGGCACATACCCATATCAAAATATGCCATTTGGTTTGATCAATGCTGGTGCCACATTTTAGAGAGCCATGGACATCACGTTCAAAGGATTGGTTAATAAGCCAATGGTAATCTATTAGGATGATATAACTGTATATTCCAAGAAACGAAGCAATCATATTAGAGATTTAAAACAAATCTTCCAACATTGTCAAAGGTATGGAATTTCACTTAACCTGAAAAAATCTTTTTTTGCATTAAGTGAAGGAAAACTTCTCGGATTCATAGTATCAAAATTTGGAATTCACATTGATCCTGACAGAATCAAGGAGATTTCTGAAATGTCCCTACCCCACAACAAGAAAGCCATGCAATCTTTCCTTGGCCACATTAACTTTGTAAAGGGATTTGTACCAGATTTTTCAAGAATCGTATCTCCTTTACAAGCAATGATTAAAAATAACTCAAACTTTAAATGGGGCCAAGATGAATATGAAGCATTCAATCTAATCAAACAAGCAATTGTGAATGCTCCATCTTTAGCAACTCCAAAATTTTCTGATCCTTTTATTTTATACACATTTGCCTCTGATAGATCATATGCTACAATACTCACTCAAGCAAATCAAGAAAAGGCAGAAGCCCCGATTGCTTTTTTCAGTTCAAATTTACAGGGGGCTGAGTTAAATTATTCAGATGTGGAGAAACAAGCTTACACTGTTTTCAAAGAAATTAAATATTTCAGACCCTTTCTACTCAAAACCCATATGAAAATCATAGTACCGTTTCCAGCGGTAAGAAATCTTTAAATACAAAAAGATGTGGGTGAGAAAAGAGCCAATTGGGTTACTTCCTTATAGGAATATGACATAGAAATCAAACTAGCAAGTATTGTAAAAGGTCAAGGCTTTTGCAAAATGCTGGTCGGAGCATTGCTTATGTACGAAATTCCATCTACAGAGATACAAATGTATGAGGTAAGCCTAAACGATGTTGAGTCATTATACGCTGATATCATTTATTATCTAAAGAATGGATACACTCCTTCAAACCTGTATCACACCAAGAAAAGAGCTCTAAGGTTAAAATCCAAACAATATCAGCTCGTGAACGATGTTCTTTTTAGAATAAATTATGATTCTGTTTACCTTAGATGTCTTGAGAAATCTGAAGCTGAAAAAGTCTTGCAGGAACTCCACGATGGGCCAGCAGGCGGACACGATGCTGGAGACGCTACTGCTCATAAAATCTTACGCGCAGGCTATTACTGACCCACATTATTCAAAAACTCACATAACTACGTGAGAAAATGTCAAGTCTGTCAAAACCGCTGCTAGGGGACAAAAGAAACCATCCTTGCCACTAAAACCAGTCAACATTGACCAACCTTTCGATCAATGGGGCTTGGACATAATAGGTGAGATTGTTCCTCATCTTCTAAACATCATAGATATATCCTTACAACAACATATTACTTTACTAAATGGGTAGAAGCAGTTCCACTCATGACGGATAATGCTGGACATATCATCGAGTTCATAGATCAATTCATAATCACCAGGTTTGGGTTGCCCTCTGCTTTAATGTTTGATAACGCATCATATTTTTCTGGTAATGCAATGATTGAATTTGCACTCAAAAGGAGTTTCAAGCTTAAATACTCTGCCAAATACTATCCACAGGGAAATGGATTAGTTGAATCTACAAATAAAAACTTAATCGGAATTATTAAGCGAACCATTGACGAAAATCATAAAAATTGGCACAAATCTTTAATATATGCTTTATGGGCAGATCGAATAACGCAGAAAGCCTCTATCAACACTTCTCCCTTTAATTTATTTTATGAGAAAGAAGTGGTTCTTCCGACTCATTTAGCAATTCCCTCTTTAGCCTTAGTTCAATATATTGATGAAGCACCAACTTCTTCCTTACAACTAAGGCAGTTGGAAATAATTAAGTTAGAAGAACAACAAGAACAGGCCAAAAAAACTCATGCTCATCATCAAGCATTAGTAAAAGCCTCTTTTGATTCAAACATGATATCCAGAAAATATTTTCAGATGGGAGATCTAGCTTTAAAATGGGACAAGGCTCATGAGGAAAAAGGGAAACATACAAAATTTCAAAGAATGTGGCTTGTCCCTTTTCAAATCATAGAAGTCATAGGTTTGTCCACTTTTATGTTATAGGATTTAACAGGAAAAAGAGATTCTTTACTTGTTAACGGACAGATCCTCAAAAAATATTTTCCATAGGAGATCATTCTTCTATTTTGTAGATTAGTTTTTATTTCCACAATAAAACTAGTTGTAAATGGTTACATTTGGAATTCACGAAAAAGACACAAATTCTCTCTTAGTTTTTTTTTTTTTTTCACTTGTATAAATAGAATTCTTTTAGAAAATTGATCCTTATTATTGAAAGATACAGTTAAAGACTCTAGGCCTACTAACGATATTAGTTTCAACTTTATAAATTTTGATGAAAAATGACCTTTAGTGAAAAATTGTTTTACATCCGTCCAATGAAAGGTATCAATAACAAAACGAAGATTCTCTGCACAAAAGCTCTTTCCAAAAACTCTACCATTGTCGTCTAGAGCTATCTTAAGGAAACAATGACTTCCTCCCCACCTAGGAAATAACAATGTTTAGGGAACGATCCAATGATACACTTTAACTTAAAGAGTAAGAGGTCTCATCACGAGCCGGCTTATCGTGATCATAGATATTATAGCTTGCTGACTTTTCCAATATTGCATACCACAATAGGGAAATGCCTCAAGATTGTTGCAATCAAAAGACAAGGGATCTCATCACGAACCAACTTGCTCAGAAAAGTTATAAATCAAGTGAATGACTATGTCATAAATTGGCTATCAAACCAAGACATTGTTCTTTAAGGGTAAAAATGAAAATGAAAGCAATAAGTGTGGATATGGATTTCTCTTTGAAAACTGTAAATTTCTCTAAGTAGGATACAGGATCATTGTTGGGTAATAGGTAACCCTGTCGAGGCTATAAACGCCTGCTGGCAGCAGAGGCTCTACCTATGACAAATGAGCATATTTAAAATTGATTTATAGAGAAGGCTTTATTTTTATCTTCATAAACCAAGTAGTGACTAATGTAGATACAAGGAGTAGCTTGAGGGAGTAAATAATCAAAGTTGAAAATGGAAGAAACAAAATATCATTGATAGGTAAAAGCATAATGTACTTTGTCTTTCTATAATAAAGTTTAATTTTCTGGAAAATTTTCTGTTTTGGAAGCTTAGAAAATTCAAAAGAAAAGCAAAGATAGCTTGTTCTTCCTAGTGAATCACCAATTGTTGTGGCCAGCAACAACCCCCCTTCTTATTTAGTGTTATTACTAATAATAAATAAGAGGGGACCCTTAGTCAAAATTTAAAAAAATTAATTAGTGCTTGTATTTCCTTTTTAATAAAACTTGCCATCATAAACTTAGGAAAATACCCTTGAAAAATATACAAAGCTTAAGTTTCATGATAAGGTAAGATAAAATAATTCCTTAAGAAAATCACATCACAAAAAAGGATAATAGGATACCTCCTTACAAGCCGAATTCTAAGATTGCGAGATCACAATGCGAGATTACATATTGAAAAACATATATCGCATCGCATGCATCAAAGACTGCTTACGCTAAAAAACCCCAAACCACTGATATGCCATGGTGCATATCGCAAAATCGCATTTCGCAGAAATCACATTAACAAAATTGTCACATGCCGCGTTCTTGCGATATTGTGATATTGTGATATTGCGATAGAGTGGCAGAGCGATATTGCGATAGAGCGATAGAGTGATATTGCGACAGAGCGGCATAATGATATCGTAAAAATGAAATACAACGATTTGCGATATTGCGAAGAAAATCACAAAATCGCTTCATCGCCAATCTTTCATGCTCATTATTCGAGAGAACTTTTTCCATGAACCGAGACCTGGTAATGCGCTTTAATGCTAATTAATGAGTTAGTTGACAGTTGTTAATGAAATATGGTTTTGTGCTTATCAAAGAGCTAGTTCACGTAAAGTGGTATAATTTTTGTGTCTTTGGCATTTAATGCTTTCCCGTCACCTTTCCTTATCATTACTCTCACCTCACTTGTAAACTACAGGAACGAAGAACAAAGAACTATACAAAGCAATACGCAGGATATCATGGGGAAGAAAGGCAAAGCTCCGAGCTCTGAAGACAAAGAAATGACACCCTTGTATACAGACACCGCCTGTAACAAAGATGTTGGTATTACTACTTGGGAAGGCATGTATACTCTACTTGAAGAAGAGAATCCCAAGGTGATGGAGGTTACGAATACTGCTGGTTCACAGGGGTCTTCCAAGGCATTAGTTGTAGATTTAGCTTGTTCTTTTTTGCACCGGATAGCGGCGAGGCCCAAAATTCTCCCCTACACAGACATGGTTAAATGGATACTGGATAGTGCTGACATCAAAAACAAACAATTCAAAACTCAGGGTCAAGGACTTATCGACTCATTCACTTCACAAGACTTGAAGCTCATGTATCATTTTCCAGAGCCACAGGCGACTTATAACAAACAGTTCATAAAGAAGTTTGTCAAAGAGAATGAAAACCTGGCGGAATGCACCAAAGATTGGTCAAGGAGAGACAAACCACTGAAAAAGGATAAACATGGTATGTATAGTATTGGTTCTCTCACTTCCCCATATTGCTTTGTTGTTGCTATGCTCTGTAGACTTTTCGGGAAACCAGACATTAACAAATTCTCATATGAATGGATACCGTTGTTGGATGCTATTAATTCTACTATTATGGATTGGTCTAGAATATTGTCCGACAACTTAGCCATTAGCATTTAAATTACCGGTCTAAAAGAACTGTTTCTCAGAGAATTTATTCCCCATTCTACTTATCAGCATATGTAATGGATGCAATTTGCTATGTTTCCAAGTTTCTTGTAATGGGATGGAAATGGACAACTCAAGACCCCTTACCCATTCATGTTTATCACAAAGAATTGTGGGATTCTAGGTTCCCTCCATTTTTATACAAAATTTTTCATGGAGTTATGTTGCCCCTGTACAAAATGTTGTACGATAAAGATGCCCCAAGATGTTCTCCTGAAGTAGATGTAGATATACTCACGGTCGCGAGATGGTTTGGAGAAGAATTGTTTACATATGTCAGAGTATTCGGAAGTGCCATTTCCCCTCATGTCTTACCTTTGTATGTTCCTGATAAACTCATGGCACGAGAAATTATCAAACCTACGGAGAAGGAGGTTTGAATAAATATTTGAAAGACAAAAAGAAGGCCATTTGGCGACAATTTCCTGTAGCCCGTGGAGCCTTTTCACTATTTTATGTAGGCCATGCATTCAAGGAAGTAAACAACATAACTTGTCTACAATTATTCAAGTTTTTAGGAAGACTGTTCGACCCTCATGATATTGCTAAGAATTTCACTATCGCGGTCAAAATAAAGGTGTTTTCTAAATAAGAGGATCATTTTGATGATATGTTCCAATAGAGAAGCACACTTGAAGAAATTCTGCATTCGGCTCAAAGCGATTCCCCCCAGCAAAGTTTCAGCAGTTCAAGATATACAGGGAAAGAAGGTTAACTAATATTCCTTTGGAAAAACTACGCTTAGAACCCACAAGGGAACCAACTCCAAGTATTAGTCTCAGTGGAAGCTCAGGTATAGATAGATCTAAATCTAAGTCCGGGAAAGAAACATCAGAACATTTTAAGAAATCTGAAAGTGACCATGGTAAAAGCGAAGGGTCAGTAAGGGATACTGCCCAGTCAAAAGAACTTCCACAACAATAGGTGTTAACCTTTCCGCAGATAGATCCTCCCCCTCTCATCATTCAACCACCATCGGACATAAATGAGCTAGACAAGGAATGGGAGACCTTCAATGATTTAATAAATCTTAAAGGGCAAAGCACAAAGACACCTATAAGTAATGTACAGGCAACAGAAGATATGGTCACAAGAACAATTAGCAATGTCTCAGATATGAAACATATTCCTATTACCCCGTCCTCTGAACTTATACACAAGATAGAGGAAATTCCTCCTCTTGATGTATTTTATAGTCCAAAACACAAGGTAGTAGTGAGAAAACAAAGGAAGAAAAGGAAATTGGATAACACACTCTCTCATGATGCAGAGCAATTAGACGTCCTATGGCAAGATCCTACTACTGATCCCACTGAAAATCTCACAAAATTATCTCAGATTGCAGGAGCTTATGCCTTTGTGACTATTGATAAAGAATCTGAGGTACAACAACTATTAAAAGAAAAGGAAGACCATATGCAAGTTTTGCAACAACAGTTGCAACAAGCCAACACCAACAACGAAGCACAAAAACAACTTGAAAGACTACAACAGGACTTCCAACGAATGCAGATAGGCTACCAGAACAGTTTGGCTGAGAGAGAGAAGCAGTTATAGGATATGTAGGAGATGCACAAGGATGATCCTAAGATTACATAATTCATCACAAAATCCATTTCCTTGAACGCTCAACTACTACAACAACAGGAAGCATTGAGCCAAAGAATATCACAGTGGAACTCGTATTGTGAAATAAGTGATAAAATCACTAATCAAGTCGTGGATTTACGACATGATTATGATTTAGTTGATAGATGAGTTACTGAATATTTGGCTTGGCAAGAAACAGAGGAGGGAAAAAGAGCAGGCACACCAATAATAAACGACAATCATAAAGAAATTCTCTTTAACAAATGGGATGCGCAAATCAGGGAAGCAGAGCAAGCAGCAGAAGAAAAAACCATAGTAGCAAACAACCTTATTGATTGCCTAAATGAAAATTTGCATAAAGCAAATCTGATCTCAGAAACCACTCCTGGGTATCTACCGAAAGTACAACAATTACAAACAGACTGGAGACAGAAGGCTCAAGAAAAGGCAGAATCAATCAAAATATTAACTAAGTTGAATTGGGATTTTTACTGGGCATATTTAGTAAAACCACATAGCCAGTGTAGGACTCTCAAATGCATCATCAATTCTACCGAGAAGATGGCGCCAACTCTCGCTGATTCCATTTTCGCAGGACAGTTGAAGTTTGAAGTCAGTCAGCCGACGCTTTTGAAGCAAATGCTGAATGCTTGCAATTTCAAGGAGCAGATATAGAAATAGTTAGTTATTAGTTTTTAGATTCAATATTGGTATTAATTTTGCTTTATTTTTGCCTTGAAAAAGGATGGTCATTTAAACTGTATCCTACATTTTTGTAATAAGTTATTTTTAGATTTAGTTAGTAATATTTAAACCTTTCTCATGCATTTAGAGAAGGGTCCAGAAATTTATCAAAAACTTGTCCTCAGAACATGCACTTTTGCACCCTCCAAGGAGGTTTTGATGAATGAATGGAACAAGATTT
>APFE030592714.1:100510-111247 GCA_000404065.3 Pinus taeda | reverse complement strand
GGATCCCGCATGGGTAGATGCCATGGTGAAAGAGTATGATTCGATTGTTAGAAACAGTGCATGGGAGATTGTCCCAAGACTGGAGGGGAAATCAGTGGTGGGTTCGAGATGGATCTACAAAGTGAAGCAGCGCAGTGATGGACTATTTGTTTCTTAGGGTAAGTATGCCCCGGAGATACTCGAGAAGTTCAACATGCATGGTTGCAAGCCTGTTGATACTCCTTTTCCTAGAGGTTGGAGGAAGGAGGATGCTACTTTAGCGGAGGTAGTGGATGCCACTATTTATCGACAATTGGTGGGGTCGCTTATGTATCTGGTCAATACATGACCCGATATATGTTATGCTGTTAACCAGGTTTCACAAGCTATGGTTAAGCCAACCAAGCTCTTCTGGAAGGCAAGCAAGCATGTATTGTGTTATCTTAGAGGCACATCAGGATATGGATTGTGGTACAGACAGGAGGATGAGGTGAAGCTATGTGGCTTCACTGATGCAGATTGGGCAAGGAGCCCAACGGACAGAAACATCGACATTAGGTACCATTATATCAGAGATTGTGTGCAGCAGAGAATCATGTTACTTTCATACATTCCCACGGAGGATCAGGATGTTGAAATCTTGACGAAGGCGCTCACCAGGAGCAAATTCAAATACCACAAAGGTAGGATAGGGGTTGCAGATAATCCATATCTTGTTGAGAGGGAGTGTTGAAAATGCAACAAGATGATGGAGCTTAGTGAAAAGAAGTTGCCTTCACTAAGTGGACCCGCAGGTTATTTTTGGTGCAAAGTCTATTTTTAGACATATGGATCATGGTCTATGAGTTGCAGGATTCTATTTATGGATGATTGGTCATGTTGGTAAAAATAGATGGACCTATATTTTTAGACATATGGGCGGAGTCTATTTTTAGACTGCCAGTCAAAAAATAGAACAGTCGAATAATATTAGCTCTTAATAATATTTGGACTATAAACAGTATCTTATCCTTTTGCAGCACTTCAGTTCGAGCTACGGATGTGGCACATGCAACTGTCAGAAGGAATACGCTTTTCCTATGGGTTCGTTGAGCTATTGCATGATGGACTTCAGTTAGAACTCAAGTGATTGAGTTTGGTGGAGTTGATTGAGGAGTTGATGGAGTTGTGTTCAGTTTGACTTAGTTGAACTGGTTGTATTTAGTTTAACTGACAAATACACTAGTGATGAGTGGTGTGAATTAATTATTAATTAATTCACTAATTATTAACTCATAAATCAACTAAATAATACATCAGTTAACTCAGTGCATGGACAGTTCAATGGAGACAAGTGTTAGAGGGGGTGAAAGGGTGAGACTACTATCAGTTGTGACTATAACTGTGCATGAGATTTGCACAATCATTGATCAAGATTGCCAATGAGGATTGCGCAGTACAAGCCAAGGGGATTCAAACTCGAATCTCATCTATTCTCAACTTGGATTACGCAGTAGAGGCAGGAAAACAGTGGAGGAGATTTGAACCCGTGACTTGTTCAGATCTAAGCTAGTTTGTGTGTAGCATGTGGAGATAGTACTGAGTACTTGTGAGGAGTATTGTACTATGTATTGTTACATGTTCTCTATCATTATAATATATAAATAGTTGGGGGTTTTCAGCTGTATTCTTTCCCCATTACATACTGTGTTGATATGTGTGATTGATGTTTCAATGTGCACATGCGATTGTTTTTTTTATTCCGCAAATTGATGATCAATGGTAGAGGAGGTTATGTATTATGCATGCATTCCACAAATAGTGTATAATCAGGATAATCTCTGTGAATAAGTGTTATATTATTCAAATTTCTACAGCCGGAACCCATCAAAAGTCTATGGGTTAACTTCTTTCGGGATTAAAGCGAGGAAGGTAGAGTTGGTACACCCTCCCACTTTGGCTTTCTTTTGGAAGACTTTTATCATTCGGAGAAGATCAATTTTTATTACATTCCAACAAACTCTGTAAAAATTGATGGAGAAGCCACCCGACCCAAGGGCTTTATTTGGCTCCATTGACCAGATGACTTCCACTATCTCTTTTTCAGTAAAAGGCTTCAATACACCAACATTTAAATCTGCAGTGACAAGTGAAGGGATGTTTGACAAAAAATCAGTAGCTAGAACATCATCACAAGTACCATCCTCTTGAAACAATTGCTAAAAATGAGATGTGGTAGTCTGTTTTAAAAGAGGGTGACCTTTAATGACTTCCCCCTCCCTAATGGATATTTCTGAGATGTGATTCCGAGAGAGATGGGCTATGCATTGTTTGTGAAAGAATGAAGTGTTTCTATCTCCAACTTGCAGCTAGAGGCTGCGAAACTTGAGGCACCAGTACTCCTCTTCCTAATGAAAGGAGAGAAATGAGTTGAACTGGGCATTCTGTTCGATGACCAACTGAGCTTTGGTGGTTTCAGTTTCTTTCATGCTTAACTAGATCTCGGCTAAAGTCTACACAGTCTTTTTTCTATTGCTCGTTGGAGTGGTGAGGGTTTTTTTTGCCCAGTTTTTTAAGGCATATGTAGTGTACTTAAGTTTATGCTCCCACACAAAGCTGGGGGATCCTTCAACTAGTTGCGACCAAGCTTGAGCCACTATATCCATAAAGCCCTCTCTCGCTACCCAAAGAGGACAAAATCTAAATGGAATAGGACCTAAATCTTCCTCTTTTTCTTGCAGTAGAGAGATGGGGTTATGGTCTGATGTTACCTTGGGCAGGATTTTTGAAGAGATTAATTGCTTCCCCTCCATTAATGAACTTTGAACTAGAAACTGGTCTAGACGAGCAGCAATGTTGGCATTACCTACTCTATTGTTGGTCCAAGTATAACGACCTTTCTTAGTTTTGAAATCAAGGAGGTCCCAAGCAAGAATCAAAGACTCCACCGAATCATGAAAGGGATCTTTACCCTGAAATCCACCATTTCTCTCTTTCGGATCTAAAGTGATGTTAAGGTCCCCTCCCAGTATGATGTTTGGGGGAGTGTAGATTTCTAGGAAATCTAAGAGAGAGAATTCCAGCTTTCCTTCTTTCTAGGAAATTAACTTGGACATAAATATTGAAAAGAGCCAAAGAAATATTACTTGAAAGATGTTGAAGTTCTGTGTATATCCAGTGTTTGGTTGCGAAAGAGCTTTTCAGCTAAAACGTATCCTCTGACCATAAGGTTGCAAGACCCCCTAAAGTACCTCGAGCGCCGACCACTTTTCTTGTGTTCTTCTTCCACTTGATTCGAGTTACGGATAGAAGAGCATCCTCTTCTATCTTTGTCTCTTGGAGTAGGATGATATCTGAGAGTTCCATTCTTGATAGATATTTAATTGCTTATGCTTTCAATGGGTTCCCCAAACCCCTGTAATTCCAAGAGACAATCTGCATTATTTGCTGGAGTAAGAAGGAGTATGGCCTCCCTTTGGGGGTCTAGCCCTCGTGTTCCTGCCTAATGGCGTTCAATTATAGACTGACTGCCCTACATCTTTAATCTCTCCGCCTCTTTTTCTCTGATTTGCTTACGAGATTTCCTTCTTGCCTTTTTGGTGAATCCCTCAAAAGAGTCTTCTTCAGAAGAACCAGAGCTGTCTATCAACTTTTTCTTTTTGATCATTTCTGCATAAGAGGGTGGGGATATGGCACCTGCTAGAGAGCCATAGGTTTCCTACAGGGTTGCATCGACGTAAGGTATTTATGAAGTGGTTGTTATAGTTCGTCCCTGTGATCCTGAGTTTATTTTAGCGTCTGCAATCTGCTCAATATGTTGCTGCACCTCGCCCTCTTCGAGAACAGGTGGGGTCTGATCTTCTGGAGGGTTTAGAACAACAAAAGGATTTGTTGAAGCGGTGGCATTTGCTGTGGCATGAGCTTCGGGTAGTCTCTTCCTAGCAGTTGGTCCTCCGATCCCTGTATTCACTGCTTTCCCTTTCACTCTGTTGGCCTGCTTGGATGTGCCTGCTTTTTGGGCTTGTGTCCACTGTTTGCCCTTCTTTTTTTTCAGATTCTTCCTCAAATTTCTTCTTACAATTTCGAGCAAAATGGTCATAGACATGGCAATGTCGGCACTTGAAGGGGAGCTGTTCATAGTCGAGTTCCTGTATTTGAGACCAACCAACTACAGTTAGCTTGATCGCCTCGGGCAACCTTATATCCAACTCGACTTCAACGCAAATTTTGGCACACGAATATTGTTCTGTCCTTTCAACCCTATCGATGTATTTGCCTAGTTTATTCCCGACGATTTCCATATATTCTAGGTTCCAGCAATGAAGAGGGAGGTGGGGTAACATTACCCAGATAGGAAAGACTAAAGGAATATCTTGTGAGGGATCAAAATCCGGTGTCCATTTATTCAGATAGAGCCCCTGAGGGCCCATGAAATATGGACCGTTTCAGAAAATGAGATCTCAATCTTTAGTTGAGTAAAAAACAAAAACATAATAGCCTTTGCCTACCAGATGATTTTGGATTCTTTTAGAGACGATGGGCCTCTAATTTCGTTGGACCCAACCATCGATAGCTTTGGGAGAGGGCTAGAGGCTCGTAAATTGTCCAATGAGCCCACATTCTGCTAGGTTCAGCGCAGTTTGGCACGAGCATTCCGTAGGCAGTTCAACAGAGGGGATGGATTCGACTCTCTTTACAAACTTTTTCAAGTTTGGATTAGCTTTCCTCTTGCTGCAGAAGCAACCAACCGCTTGAAGGTGTCGATCTCAGGAGGTAGAGGAGGGGGAGGGCCCCCTCCGGCATCCTTGGGGGCAAAACCCTGTAATAGTATTGGAAACCCCGATTACCAGATCTCCAGAGCTCCGCCGTCCTTGGCCAAATTTTTAATTTGATGTCACTATTGAATGTATTATATATATATCTTTTAAATAAATTAAATATTTAATAAAGATAAATTTGTCTCATTTTTATTGTTGAGAATTGAGAATTTATCATCATTCTTTATATATAAATGATTCATTTTCTCTAATAATTTATTGGCTTGTTAATTATTGAATATATTTTTAATTTATATTGGTGTAGTCTAATTTATATATTAAATAACCTTATTTTTAGGTCTGGTTGGTGATTGAACTTCCAATCACTTGGATTCACAAGGGCTTGCCAACATGCTTTTTGCCAATTGTGTTACCACCCTCGGATGGCGAAATAACATTTATTTTTCATCCAAATCTTGCAATACAATTTCAAGCAAGAATGTCATTTTTGATGTTTAAGTACATTTTGAATGCATAAATGGATTCAACACCCTGGAAAACTCTTGGGGCAATCAAATTCTATAGATTAAACAACTTAAACTCAAGTTTTTAAAAATCTTTGCCAAATTTTAATTAAAATTAACTATCTTGAAAAAAAACAATTTCTTTAAATTCTACATCATTATATTAATAATAGACCCGTTAATCAATTTAAAAATATATCTTTATTTCACAATCAAACAAATTAAATCAACATACATAAAAGTAATACTTTCTTTAACAATGTTTTGAAATATTATTCCGATTTATTAAAAAAGAAAAAAAAGAAGTTGAAGTTACTTATAAATTTATGTTCACAACTTGTCTAAGATATAAGTAAATGTATATCAGATTCTTGTTATAAATTTTGCAATTTGAAAACTATTTTTATTTATCAATTTAATAATTTACAGTACACTTGGGGTAGCTCAATTGGCAATAGTTTCCCTGAAAAATTACATTAATTTAAAACATATTATTATTAATTAATTAAAATTTAGACATGATGAAAATATAGTCTTACCAAACTTACAAAAAAATTACAATAATTTAAGAAGGACATAAACACTCAATTTACAACATGTGGAACAATCAAGCAAATGATGAGGTCAGTCAAGGATAACATAGATCATCAACAACTAAAGGGTGTGTACAAGATTGATTGCTCATATGGCAAGAGTTATATTGGGGAAAAAGAACGATCTCTGAAGACAAGACTTAAACAGCACGGAGCTGATATTAAGAATGGGAGATCCCGTACATCAGCCCTTGCAAAACACTCATCCAAAACCAAAAATCATGTGTGTTTAGAAGACGAGCTCTGAAGACAAGACTTAAAGAGCACGAAGCTGATATTAAGAATGGGAGATCCCGTACATCAGCCCTTGCGGAAGACTCCTCCAAAACCAAAGATCATGTGTGTTTAGAAGATGCCAAAATCATTGCAAGGGAGGATCATTATCAAAAGAGAAAAATAAGAGAGGCTATCGAAATTATGAAATTTCCTCACTCATCCAAAACCAAACATCATGTGTGTTTAGAAGATACCAAAATCAAGAGAGGATCATCATCAAAAGAGAAAAATCAGAGAGGCTATTGAAATTATGAAATTTCCTCACTCATACAAAACCAAACATCATGTGTGTTTAGAAGACGCCAAAATCATTGCAAGAGAGGATCATTATCAAAAGAGAAAAATCAGAGAGGCTAACGAAATTATGAAATTTCCTCAGAACCTCAACAACGACAATGGGAGTGAGATTAGTGGAAATTGGCTCCCCCTGATTAGACAGATAAATCCCTCCAAATCTTTAGAAATGTAGTATCACTGTTTTCTTCCCAAAATTGATTAATTGATTAAAATTAATTAATAATAACCAATATAACAAAATAAAAAATTATTCTCGTGACTATAAATTATAGTAACAATAGTTTTATAAATTAACAATTGAAAGAAAAATTAATTAAAATTATTAAAACAAAAATAATAAATTAATTAAATGATTAATTAATTAATCAAATAAATTAAATTAAATAATTTACTTATTTATCATTAGATACTTAGGGTTTTAGTTAAATAAATAAAATTAACATTTGAAAAATTGTATAAATTAATTAAATAGATTAATTAATAATTAATTGAATCACTAAATAATCTACTTCTTTATTAATTAATACTTAGGGTTTAATTAACTAAAACAAATAGAAAATAAAATAAAATAAATATTTGAGAGAAAAAATAAAATTAACATTTGAAAAAGATAAAAATTATTAAAATTAAAACCAAAGTATTAAAATTAATTAATTAAATAAATTTATAGCAAATCATAGGAGATCATAGACTTCCTAAGCTAGCTTTAAATTCCAGCCAAAACCACCTAAGGCTCAAGCGAGGGTGGTATAAAAACACGAAGGCCTGGTTAAACCTTTGGGAGATCAACAAGAATGATGCTTTGCAAAGCATTAATAACATTAAAAATATTGTTACTTCTAAGTTCACAGAGAAAATGTGGTGTGAGAAAGATTTAGCAGCTAAAAGAAAATTAAGGTATTATAAGAAGGTCATCAACCCCACCCTAGAAGATCAAAAGTATCTCTCTGTTTTAACTAGCTCAAAGAAGAAAATTAATATAGCGAAGATTAGAACGAACTCTCATGAGCTCCATAGTGAAACAGGTCATTGGGCAGTTCCTAAAACATTATGGATGGAAAGGATCTGCCATCTTTGTGAGAATAGGGACATCGAGGATGAAAACCACTTCCTCTTAGAGTGCCCGACGTACAACCACATTAGATCTTAGTTTCATAATCTTTGTTGCAATACTGACCTTCCTAGCCTTTTACAATGTCAAAATTATAGTGAGCTTGGGAGGCTTCTCTCCAAGCTTTTTGAGCATAGGAATACAATCTTAAATCAAACTAAATAATTTGTTTCTTTAGGTCCGATAGACCAAAGTTTGGTCTCAGTGAACGTTAACCATCATCATCATCATCATTAATTGAACAGAGAAACAAAGAGGTGAGGCTGTGAAAGAAAACAGAGGATATTACAATGGATCTGCTGTAGGTTGTGCCTCTTCATTTTGCCGGATAATAGAAAGGAAGGACTGGTTGTTCGAGGTGGACGTAGCCCACACTGGGTGAACCACGTATACCTGTGTCTGTCTGGTTTTATGCATTTTCTGTGTTTATATTTATGCAATATTCTATGTGTTCCATTGCTTTGTAATATATAATTTTCTAACAACTGGTATCAGAGCTGAAGGTCTATTTGGCTGACAAACTCGCAGGAGAGAAGTTTTCGTGGTTCGAGTGGGAGCAATGGCAGAAGATGGTAATTTTAGGGTCGAGAAATTTAATGACCAAAACTTCTCGCTGTGGAAGATGCAGATGGAAGATTATATGTATCAGAAAGATCTATACCTACCATTGGGCGGAAAAACAAAGATGCTGACGGGTATGACAGATGAAGAAAGGAACCTTCTTGATAGAAAGGCACTCGGAACAGTATGGTTGTGCCTCGCAACGTCGGTCACCTTCAACATTTCGAAGGAAACAACGATAGAGGGTTTGATTAAGGCATTGGCGAAACTATATGAAAAACCCTCGGCCTCATACAAGGTATTTCTTATGAAATGGTTATTTAATATGAAGATGTCGGAAGGTGGATCTGTAGCAGACCATTTAAATGATTTTAATACTGTTACAAGTCAGTTAAGTTATGTAGGGGTAAACTTTGATGATGAAGTTAGAGCTATGTTATTCTTATGCTCATTGCCAGAAAGTTCGAATGGTTTAGTAATGGCCATTAGTAACTCTGTTTCTGGATCTAGTACTTTAAATTTTGATGATGTTGTCGGTGCTATCCTTAGCAAGGAAATGCGACGGAAAAGCTCCAGTGAGACATCGGCTAATTATTTGAGTGCAGAGTCTAGGGGAAGAAAAATGGAAAGAGGAAAGAGCTTAGGATATCACAGTAAATCAAGGAAAGGCAAATCCAAGTCCAGATCAAGGATACTGTGCTGGAAATGCGGAAAGAAAGGAAACCTAAAGAAATATTGTAGATCTCGGAAGGGAAAACAAGGAGATGCACAATAAGAAAACAATCATTTATAAGCCTCAATTCAACAAGAAAACAATCATGAAGCAAATGTGACAGATGAGGTGTTACAAGATGCTTTGATTCTTTCTTTCGAAAATATTACTGATTCCTGGGTGGTAGATTCAGGGGCTTCATTCCTTGCCACACCTGATAAGAAATATTTTCATGACTACGTTCAAGGAGATTTTGGACAAGTCCGTTTGGGTGATGATAAACCCTGTAAAATTGTTGGAATGGGTAAGGTTCTTTTAAAATAGTAGAATGGAAACCAATGGCTACTAAAGGAGGTAAGGCATGTTCCATATCTAAAGAAAAATCTGATTTCAAAAGGGCAGTTAGGCGGTGAAGGTTGTGTGACAACTTTCACAAATAAAGCTTGGAAGGTCACCAAAGGAGCCCTAGTAATAGCAAAAGGCGAAAAGGTTGGTACATTGTATTTATGCAATGGTATTTCTAACTCTGTTAATGCTTTAACTTCCAAAGGAGCAGATGCAACATTATGGCATCATAGGCTCGGACACGAGTGAGAAGGGGATGAAGATTCTTCACTCAAAGAATTTGTTGCGAGGTTTGAAGAATGTTGATTTGGACTTTTGTGAGAATTGCATTTATGGAAAACATAAGAGAGTCAGATTCTTAGAGATGGGAAAGAAAAGAAGAGTGAAAACTTAGAGCTTGTGGATACAGATGTATGGGGACCTGCTCAAGTATCATCTCTTGCTGGCTCTCGTTATTATGTTACTTTTATTGATGATGCAACTAGAAAAACTTGGATTTATTGTATTAAGAATAAATATGATGTATTTGATACTTTCAAGAAATGGAAACCTTTGGTTGAGATTGAGACAGGAAAGAAATTGAAGTGTCTCAGATCAGACAATGGAGGTGAATATTGCAACAAAGATTTTGATAGGTACTATTCAGAGCATGGAATTCGCAGAGAGAAGACAATTCCAAGAAAACCACAAGAAAATGGTGTGTCAGAAAGTATGAATAGAACAATCATGGAGCGTGCAAGGTGCATGAGATTGCATGTAGGATTGCCTTTACAATTTTGGGCAGATGTTGTAGATACTACTATTTATCTAATAAACAGAGGGCCTTCAAGCTCCTTAGATGGTGGTGTTCCAGAGGAAGCATGGATAGGTAAAAAGGTAAACTACTCTTTTTAAAGCCTTTTGGTTGTGAGGCCTTTGTCCATACTAATAAAGAAAATAGAACAAATCTTGAGGCAAAGTCAAATAAATGTACCTTTATTGGATATGGAGTTAATGATTTTGGTTATCGCTTATATGATTATGAAAATCACAAAATCATTAGGAGCAGAGATGTAATATTCAATGAAAAGGTCTTGCATAAGAATCAGTTGCAGGAAAAGAAACAAGAAAATGAAAACAAAGAATATGCATTTCTTGATGAAATCACTTAAAAAGTAAAGGTGCCTGAAAATAATAATAATCAACAACCACAACAACAACAACCATCACAACTACAACAAGCACCCCAAACACCTGAAAGTGGTGTTAGAAGATCTACCAGGATAAGTAGGCCCCCTGAACGATACTCTCCTACTCTCCTTCATTATATTATTTATTGTTGACTGATTCTGGTGAACCCGAATGTTATGAAGAAGCAATGCAGGTTGAAAGCAGGAAGAAGTGGGAGTAGCCATGGAAGAAGAGATGGACTCCTTAATGCATAACCAGACTTGGGATTTAGTCAGGTTGCCTATAGGAAAAACTACATTGAAGAATAAATGGGTTTACAGGTTGAAGGAAGAAGATGGAGGAAAACAGAGGTACAAAGCTAGACTTGTGGTGAAGGGGTTTGCACAGAAGAAAGGTATTGATTTGATGAAATATTTTCTCCTGTTGTTAAAAT
>APFE030592714.1:71880-88403 GCA_000404065.3 Pinus taeda | reverse complement strand
AAATTACTGAAATATTAGTTTTTATAGATCATTTATATATATATTATCTCAAATTGATAGAATTTTATTTCGAAAAGTGTAACCAATCACTAATGAGGTGAGCATATTCTGTGAGAGAATTACACTTCATACATATTGGTGAGGCTAATGAATGCAGATTTGCCTTTTGTAGCTTGGTTAAGGCAGAGGGTGAAGCAAGCAGGGTCCTCCATTGAGACTAAAGTTTCCTTGAGGGAGCAGACAACTTTTGTTTGCCAAAGAGTTAGCTTGTTTAAATCCCGCAGAATGTGGTAAGAGTCAACTCTGTCAAAATCTTTCAAAGTGTTTCGGATTCGCTGCAGAGTTTTGTTTAATGAAGGATTACAAAAATGGTCTTCGGAGTTTAAAAGTTTAATCAGAAGCTCTGAGTCTCTGAAAATTTGTATTATTTTATATCTGAGCTCCTTCACAATTTGGCAAGCTTTTAAGATACTATAACTCTCTGCGTGGTTGTTCGAGCTAGTGCCTAGGCCCCAAATGAAACTGGTTTCACTCGATCTGTTTGAGGAAAGAATCAAGCCCCTTGCATCTGCAATTCCTGGATTCCCCTAGGATGCTACATCGAAAAAAATCGTGGCTTTTGAGGTCCCCTGCCACCACGTGTGAAAGTCACCTTCTGTGAGTCACAAGCACCAAGTAGGAGCGTTCAATGGTTTGCTGACTGATTCTTTCCTCTCACCGGTCGAGCAAGATCCCAGCCACGTAGAAGCTTCTAGAGGTAAAGAGGAAGTGGAAGAAGATTTACCTACAGATTCCAGCAAGAGGGCTTTCACTTTGGCCGACACTACCACTGGATTCAGAAGCATGTTGTTAAAGACACAGTCATTTCTAGCCAACCACACTTTCCACCAAAGGCATTTTGGAATAGCTTGCCAGATGTTGTTCCAGGCTGCATTTTTGGCATTTTTCTCAAGATTTCGTTTTGTCCAGGAGATGTACAGAGAAACAACAGATGTCTGAGAGGGGGAAGGAGCATGGAGGCCAAGAAGGATCAAATTCCATATTGCTTGAGTGAAATCGCAGTCAACCAATAAGTGATCGAAACTTTCAGCAGCAGAGTTGCATAAGCAACATCTAAAGGGGCTGTGGAACCCTCTTTTATTCAGATTTTCACCTGTTAATGCCTTTTTATGCATGAGTAACCAAGTGAAGAAAGTCACCTTTGGTAGGCTAAAGGGGGACCAAACTGATTTCTAGAGCGTCGGTGTCAAAGAAGGGGCATGAGGAGATTGTAAAGAGGAGAATCCTTAAGTTGCTGTGTAATTTCCTATTCTTCCCCACCTCCATTTGTCCTTGTGATGAAAACTGAGAATTTGGGGGTTGCCCAAAATCCCAGTTCCATTTAAAAATCTCAAACCCGAGCCTTTCTATTAATCCCTTCCCTTGACTAGCTCCGCTGTCCATAAAATTACACACAGTTCTACCAGTTTTTCAATTGGAATTCAGAACGCACAATAATTATAAAAATCCACAGGCACACAATACAATTGCTATAAAGATAGCGCATGCACAACATCTATAAAACACATAAGTATACACAACATACACTAGAACATGATTATATATATTATATAGAACAGTTACATACTAAGGCATTTAAGCCTTAAAACGAGCTCATGCTCGACTACATCTTGACCCTCACAAAATTTATCACAGAGCAGATATATCTTTCACACCCTATCACATTACAATTATATAAGAATTTTAGGAAGGATCAATCCTATCCTCTCCTGACTTTCTCCACAAAAGCTTCATGCATGCACGCTTTAAATCTGCTTTATCCTTTTTAAATCTATTTTCTCCTTTAAATCACGCTTTTCTTTTGTTCTGATCCTCTGGCCCACGTTTGCTTGCTTTTTTGCTGGTTGCTCCTGCATCAGACTCCCTAGGCACAAAAATTTATGATCTCCTGGTCATATGCTTCTGGTCTTCATAATATCAATTTTATCCACTGCATTCTTTCACTAAACTCTGTGAGGTGCAACTAACCTCTGGTCTTCATAATATCAATTTTATCCATTGCATTCTTTCACTAAACTCTGTGAGCTGCAACTAACCTCTACAGTAATAGCCTCCTTTGTTACACGATACCTCACCAAGCCCTCCTGCACTCGGTCTTTTGGTAACTGCTCTAGGCTATTGCAATCTTCTCACCTTCCTCTGCTGCCATCTGCACAATAACAAGACCATAACTCTCCATCTTTAACACAAGTGTAACTTTTTCCGCAGAATCTTACTGCTCTGATACCACCTGATGAAAACTGAGAATTTGGGGGTTGCCCAAAATCCCAGTTCCATTTAAAAATCTCAAACCCGGGCTTTTCTATTAATCCCTTCCCTTGACTAGCTCCGCTGTCCATAAAATTACACAGTTCTACCAGTTTTTCAATTGGAATTCAGAACGCACAGTAATTATAAAAATCCACAGGCACACAATACAATTGCTATAAAGATAGCGCATGCACAACATCTATAAAACACATAAGTATACACAACATACACTAGAACATGATTATATATATTATATAGAACAATTACATACTAAGGCATTTAAGCCTTAAAACGAGCTCATGCTCGACTACATCTTGACCCTCACAAAATTTATCACAGAGCAGATATATCTTTCACACCCTATCACATTACAATTATATAAGAATTTTAGGAAGGATCAATCCTATCCTCTCCTGACTTTCTCCACGAAAGCTTCATGCATGCACGCTTTAAATCTGCTTTATCCTTTTTAAATCTATTTTCTCCTTTAAATCACTCTTTTCAGAAGTTCTGATCCTCTAGCCCACGTTTGCTTGCTTTTTTGCTGGTTGCTCCTGCATCACCTTGGATGAGCGGTGTACTGGGGTGAGGCTGAAGAGAGTTGTAAGCAACAAGTTTTTTTTAGCGAGAAGAGGTTCTAGGACTTTTGGAAAAGTCCACCTTGCGCAATTCCCTTTGTTATCCCAAGAGCAGATGTCTGCAAGCCGAAGGAGACCTTTGTTCACTAACCAAATCTTTATCTCGTTTAAGGAATTTAAGGAGGCCAAAGGGGCATTCCCTAGAATAGTATCCTCTCATAGTAAGGTTCTCAAGCCATTGCCCGAGATTCTGTATAAATGCTGCTGTAAGTGATCAATGCCTATTCTGCTTAAGTTCCAAATTTATGTTCCTGAAGGAGTAGATGTTCTTGTGAGGTTTCTCAAGGAGCCTCCCTTTGGGTATTTCATCCAAAGAAGCTTGCTGATAGGATGCTTTTTGTCTGCATATAACTACCAAATGATTTTTCCACCTAAAGCCAAATTTTCTAGGCCTGGATCCCGAATTTGTAACCCACCTTCTTGAAATGGTCTTTTAAGGATATCCCATCTTACTAGATGTAATTTGCTTTGATTTCCCATACCCTCATTCCATAGAAAGACCTGGAGGAGCTTGGAGATCTATTTCGTGATAGACTTGGGCGCTAGCTGGAGGGAAGACTAGAAGATGGGAAGTGCGGAGAGGACTGCCTTTATCAAAACTAGCTTCCCAGCCTTTGTTAGCCAATGGCCATCACCAAATATTATTTTTCCTTTTATCTTGCTTATTACTTCGAGCTAGAGGGAAGGAGGGCTTGGTCCCAAGGTTAAGGGAAGGCCTAGATATTTGATCTTTTCCCATTTGTCATACGTAGAGAATCCGAAGGAGCAAGTTATTCGAAGGATAGACGGATGAGCTACATTCCAACTGTAGACAACACTTCTTCTTTTGTTGATTAAGGCTCTTGAAATTAAGCAGAAATGTTGAAGAATTTCATTGAAAGCCCTTGCTATCTTAATCGAGGCCCCTCCCAGGAGGAGAGAGTCATCCGAAAATAAGGCATGATTTATAGGATCCACACCTCTTGCTGCCTTAATCCCTGGGATAAAGCTTGCTTCCTTTTCAACTGTTAGCTTTCTACTTAGGGATTCTTCCAACAGGGTATAAAGAAAGGGTGACAGAGGGCACCCTTGCCGGAGCCCTCTTGTAGCTTGGAAAAAATTAGCAGGTTTGACATTGACCAAGGGCGCTATCCAAGGCCTATATGTGCAGGCTTTTATCTAGTTGACAAACTCAACACTAAAACCAAAAGAGAGAAGGATTTTGTAGACGAATGAGAGCTTAACCTGGTCGAAACATATCTAGCTTGATGAGCATGCCTTTTTCCTTCCGAATGTGACTAGAGTGGAGGGCTTCTTGCACTTGGATCACATTGTCTGTGACGTGTCTTCCTTTCACAAACCCACCCTAGAGAGGGGAAATCAACTTCCCTAACAAAGGCTTGAGTCTATTTGCTAAGAGTTTGGTGAGAATCTTGTATGAGGCATTGCAGAGCGAGATAGGTTGGAACCTGTCAAAAGTCTCTGGGTTAACTTCTTTCGGGATTAAAGCAAGGAAGGTGGATTTGGTACACCCTCCCACTTTGGCTTGAAGGGAGCCTACATAAAATTTGGGCCAAGAGGCAAAAAAGAGGAGGAATTTGATGGCCAACTAATTTTGATGAAAAGCAGGCCAAGGGCCACAAACCAAATCGATCTGGAAAATGGACACCAGAGGAATAGATGGGGGATGCTTTCCTCCAAGTTCTCACAAAGGGGGAAATGAGAGGGGCCAATAAAACCCCTTTTTAGGATATTCTCAGCAGTGAAAATTATTTTATGGGAGAGTAGCCAACAAAAGAAGTTTACTTTGGGAATTTCATTTGTCTTCCATATTTTGCTCCAAATTGAGGACTTTGAGGGAATTTGGTCATTGAAAATCAAATGGGAGTAGGCTTCCCTAATTATGTATGAGGATCTATTCCACCCCCACCTATCCTCCAATTATCATGTACGAGGGGCATATCCAATCAGTTTCTCAATCAGAGTATCCTGAATAGGGATCAAACGAGTCAGGATATTATCTAATTTCCAACCATCCCAAAGGCCCTGCCTGTCCTAATTAGATATTTGGTCTAAGTGGACGACCTTGACCTCCAGAAAATAATCCCTGAGAGGGGAGATGGAGGGATCCAAACCCAATGGAGGGTGTCCTAGGATCGAGTCCAACTAGATGTTGATCAGAGAACTCTGCCCTAGAATTTTGCAGATATTACTCAAAATTAGAGCTGAAGATGATTGGAGAAGTTCCCAGAAAGGAGAAAATTGTTTTGTTGTAGTGTTCTCTTCCCTGTTATTGTTCTGATGGAAGTATTTTTCTCTCATTAACAATGCCCACCAATGGTCAGGTCTCATTTCCATTAGCCAAAATAGCTTGGCCCCCATAACCAAATTGGTTAGAGAGGGATTGCGGATACAAAGCTCCCATGATGTATAGGCGCTTTGACAATCCTCCAGTTTACCATATGGAATTTTGTATTGTCCTGCTTCCCTCCCTCCCATAGAAATTTCCTGATATATATGCCAAGATGGTGCAAAACATACTTAGGTTCCAGAAGAGCTTAGAATTGGTATAGAGGAATGGTTGATAGCACCGATTTCACTAAGATAGTCTTTTGCCACATTATTTAACCAGATACCTCCCCAATTCACAATTTTGTTTTTGTTTTTGTTTTTTTTTGTTTGTTTTTTTGTTTGTTTTTTTTGTTTTTTTTATCAAGGACTTGCTGCCAAGCATAGGGAGCCGCTTTCCTTTGGAAGATTAGAATTCCTAGGTAACTGAAGTCCTTCCAATCCCGATCAGTCCTGAATCCCAAATTTCTTCGATTTTTTTAGCTTTCCGAGGAGAGATGTTCCAAATGTAAATGTGAATTTTGTTGTCATTTGTGGCTGTTCCAGAGGCGCTAAGAAACTTATCCAAATTTACTTTAAATCATTTGGAAATCACCACAGAGGCTCCACCTACCAATATAGTGTCATTCACAAGCTTGTCGTGGTTGATACTTCAAATCCCCTCTTTGAATATGATGCCTGGAAGTTTACAATTTTCACATTCATGTTCTAGTCTTCTACTCAGCAAATTTGCCATTAATATGCAGAGAAATGGGGTCAGGGGCAACCTTGTCTCAGTCCCCTAGAATATTTGAAAAAACCCACCACTCGACCATTAGTCGACAATGCAATCCAAGGAGAAGAGATGAAAAGAGTAATCCACTTTGTAAATGTTGCATCGAACCCCATTTTTTTCGAAACTTTCAACAAGAAGTTATGACTGACCCTATCAAGGGCATTTTCCGTATCCAGCTTAATTACAATGCCTTCATCCCCTCTTTTCCAACTTAATTCTATAGATTCCTGAAGTAGAATTATGGTGTCAAAAATATGCCTACCCGACACAAATCCCCCTTGGTTGACCAAGATCAAATGAGGCAGGAATTTTTGAGCCTAGAGGTAAGAAGCTTCGAAATGACCTTGAAGGAGACATTGCAGAGAGAAATAGGGTAGAATCTTGAAAAGGAGGAGGGGTTAGACTCCTTTGGGATTAGGGCTAAGAAGGAAGTGTTGATTCCACCCTTCATTATGAATATCTTGAAATAATATCTAATCATACGACACAAGTCTTTATTTATCAAATCCCTGAAGTGTTGATAGAAGCTAGCTAAGAAACCATCTGAACTAGGGGATTTGTCAGGATGAAAGGAGAACATGACCAATCTAATTTCTTCAGCTGTCAGAGGGGAGGTCAAGGCATTTTTCATTTATGCAGAAACCAGGGTGGGCACTTTCTCCAAGAGGAAATACTCACTTTCTTAATCAATGTGAACATCTTCTTGATAAATATTCTGGAATTGTTCCACAACAACTTTCTTAATGTCCTGGAACTGGATTAGGAAGTGGGAATGAAACGAAGAGAACCAGGGCAGGTAGCGCGGCTAGGGTTCTGAAGATTAGGGTTAATGACCATCTGCGCTGGGTGAAGGCGGATTGGGGGAAGACAGGAGCGGTAATTAGCAGCAGGTAGCGAACGACAGGCGCAAAAAGAAGAAGGGAGAAAGGTAATAGCAACTGAGCGGGTCTGAAAGAAGTCATGGAAGGACTCCAGGGGAGGGGAGAGATCCCCTCCTTCAAAAATGTGGTAGCAGGTGAAACCAGCGGAGGAGGAGCGCATGGAATGCAGCAGGAGAATGGCCAAGCCACACCAGTCTTGGGAAGCCGATGGCAAGCAAGAATGGGGGGTAGATGCCTACCCAGGGCACAGAAGAAACCGAGGTATGTCATCCCTAATAATAAACTGGAATATTATCGCTGCTACATGAAATACCATGCATTGATCTGTAAGTTCATAGGGTTTTGGCCATCTGAGAGGGATCTAACGAAATGGATTCAACTAAGATGGAAGCCAAAAGGGCAGATAGACCTGAAATTGGGTGCTAAGGGCTTTTTCATTGTCATTTTTACAAACCTCGAAGACAATGAGAGAATATTTGAGGAGGGCCCATATTTCATGAACAACGCTGGCCTATTCATGAGGCACTGGGAAGACAGATATAACCCAGATGCAGAGAAGTTATTAGCAGCACCCATTTGGGTTAGACTGTTTGGGCTACCGTCGGAATTCTGGCACTCGGATGTTCTGGAAGGGATTGGGAACTCAATTGGAGCCTTTGTCAAAGTGGAAAAATCGATAAAAAGGGGGAATACACATCATATGCTAGGATATGTGTGTACATGAACATAGCAGAACCGTTGCCGGAGTTTGTAGAGGTGGAATATCATGACGAAATATGGCAACAACCAATAGATTATGAACACATCCCCTTTAGATGTCGCAGATGCCATGAGTATGGACATCTTTTTCGAGAATGTCCTCAAAACAGAGAAAGGGAAACCACCAGAATATTGGAGGAGGAGAGTAGGAAAACAGAAAGGTTGGATACAGGAGAAAGGGGTTTTAGAGAAGTTCAGAGAAGACAAAAACCAAGACCAGAAGGAGTACGAGAGCAACCAAAGGAAAATTTTATCCCATCTGAAAATCAGAATAAGTTCTAGGTTCTCCAGGATGAGGAAGAGGAACCGGAAGAAGGGAAAAGAACGGAGGAAGAAAATGAAAATGTCCCCATGGAGATTATAACCGAGACCACTGGCAAAACTACAAGCCAGATCAGGGAAACAGAGGTAGAGATGGGAGGAAGCCAGGAAAACACAAGGGAAAAACCACTGAAGGGTCTAGAAAATCGAAAAGAAAATGGGACGGAGGAAGAAAAAATAATGAAGAAGCTGCTCCAAGAATGGAAACACCTAGATGAAAGATTTATAACGGAACCTCAGAAACAACAATATAAGGAAGCATTCCAAAGATATAAGGAGAAGACAGAAGGTATGCTAGAAACAGGGGTAGATCAAATAGGCACTCAAGAAACTCAAAACTTGGGAATGGACGGCAATGGCAAAGGAGGCAGAAAGAGAGGAAGAAGGACAATAAACGAGATGATTCAAGCAGTGGGAGAAACTCTAGTTAATTCAGGAAGAGTGATACCTTTGTCAGAGGTATTTCTACAACCCTCAAAAAGTTATAAATGATCATAACAAGCTGAAATATTAGGGGACTTAACAGTAAGGGTAAGCAGAGATATTTGAAAGAAAGACTGAAGAAGGATAAACCTAGCATCATGCTAATTCAAGAAACAAAAATGGACCAGCAGCAGCTACAGGAAATTGTGAAATAGATGAAACCAATGTATGAGGTTATGGCCCAAGATGAAAATGGGACGGCAGGAGGATTAGCTATCTTATGGAACCCTGAGGAAGTTATTTTTGAATACTGGATCAGCCTGCCCAGGATTCTATCAGGCATGTTCAGGTTAACAGGAATGGGGGAAAGAATTATAATCTCCGGGGTCTATGGCCCCCATTCACCTAGGGACCAGAAAGATTTCCTGAATAATGTCCAAATAGTCAAGAAAGTTATGCCGGGCAACTTATGGATAATTGGAGGGGATTTCAACTTGATTAGGGAGCTATGCGAAAAAAGAGGAGGAATAAGGCGAGTGGACCAGAGCATGGAAGATTTTAATGAGTTAATAACGGAGCAGATACTAGTTGACATCCTCACAACTAATGGTGTTTTCACATGGAACAATAGGAGGGGTGGAAGAAACCAGATAGCGTCGAGGCTGGACAGGTTCCTCTTATCAGAACAAATTCTGAACCGTGATGTTTTTATAGAAACAAAAATCCTTCCCGGGCTAGGTTTGGACCACTGGCCGATCCGATTAGAAATCGATATCAAGAAAAACAAAGGAAAGAAACTTTTCCGTTTTGAGACCTTCTGGCTCAGGCATCCTAAGTTTATACATAAAATGGAAGAATGGTGGACTCAGAGCAGAATTGAAGGAAAAGGGAAAATGCATACATTTCAGCTGAAACTCAAGGAAATTAAAAGCAAAATGAGAAAGTGGAACAAAGAAGAATTCGGGCACATTATGGAGGAAAAGCAAAAACTAGAACAGGAAATGGAGGACATCCAGCAGCAGATAATATGGACAGGAAGGGATGTAGAACGAAGCAAAGAGGAGGGAAGAATAATTAACCAGCTAGAAGAAAGGAGGAAGCAAGAGGAGGTTATGTGGTGACAAAAATCAAGAATATAGTGGCTGCGTGAAGGAGAAAGGAATACAAAAATTTTTCACCAAGCAATGATCCAAAACAGACAAAGGAAACAGATCTTCTCGATCAAAAACAAAGAGGGGGAAGGGTAATCGAGCAGGAAGGAATAGAAAGGGTTCTAGTGGAATATCATAAAGAAATCCTCACTGAAGCGCAAGAGGAACAGAGAGAAGCCATAGATTAGGAAATACCAAAGATCATAACAGTGGAGCAAAATAAGGCCTTGATGAGAGTGGCTACAATAGAAGAGGTTGAGGAGGTGGTCATGAACATGAAAAAAGGAAAGGCTCCTGGGCCGGACGGATTTACAATTGAATTCTACCAGGCAGGATGGCACTTTTTAGGACAGGATATCTTGGAAGCTATTGAGGAATCAATACTGAAGCAAAAGATCTGGCCAGGTATTAATTCGACCTTTCTAACCCTGATTCCTAAAAGTAATAATTCAGAAGATGCCCAAGGATTTCGGCCTATAGCCTTATGTAATGTTATTTACAAAATCATAGCTACCCTAATAGCAAAAAGACTAAAGCCTTTACTCCCGAGCATCATATCTCCAGAACAAACAGGTTTTGTTGAGGGGCGGCAAATCTTGGATGGTTTAGTCGTTACTCAGGAGATGATACACACCCTGAATCAAAAGAAACAGAGGGGAATGATGATAAAACTGGATCTCTCGAAAGCCTATGATCGACTGAGCTGGAGATACCTAAGAATGGTGATGGAGGCATATGGTTTTGAAAAGAGGTGGATTGAATGGATATACAGCATGATCTCAACCCCTTTCTTCTTGATCTTGGTAAATGGTACCCCTACTACCACTTTCAATGCTACAAGGGGTATACGACAAGGAGATCCTATCTCACCCTTCCTTTTCATTCTGGCCGCTGAAGGACTTGGAAGAATAATCAGAAGAGAATTAAGGGAAAAGAGAATCAAAGGCCTCAAGCCCTGGGGAAATAATTTGGCAATAATGCATCAACAATTTGTTGATGACATAATGCTATTCGGAGAAGTAACTATCAAAGAAGTGAGAATGATCAAGAAAGTGTTGGACATCTTCATGAAAGCATCTGGTATGGAGGTAAATAAGGATAAATCGTGTACTTTTATTTTTAACACCCCAAAAGCCATTAAAGCTCATCTCACTAGAACCTTGGGTTTCAGACAGGGTGACCTTCCAACCAAGTATTTAGGGAACCAACTGGATATTCACCCCACTCGGATGAAGAATTGGTAGGAGGTGATAGAGAAAATCAAGAAGCGTCTGGCTAGCTGGTCCTTCAGAACCCTTAACATAGCCAATCGAATTGTGCTGTTGAAGTCTGTCCTGCAGTCGATCCCGATCTATCCTCTGTCTATTAGAGCAGCATCCAAAGGGGTGTGCGCAAAGATAACATAAATATTTGGTAAGTTTCTCTAGGGAGGACCTAAACAACAAAGGAAATGGGCCCTAGTATCATGGAAGAACTTAGTTAAAAGGAAGGAGGAAGGAGGACTAGGGCTAAGGGACCCCGAAATGCTAAATAAGATCCTAGGCGCTAAACTTTGGTGGAGATGGCTTCAAGGCGGAAAGGATGTCTGGAAAAGAATATGGGAGCTAAAATACAATATTCCAGAATCAACTATAGGTAAACTAAGAGTCGAGGAAGTTCCAAAAAGGTCATCTATATGGGATCTAGCAAGTCAAAATCAAGACGTGGTTAATAGATATGCCTTCTGGAAAATCCAGGAAGGATGATACGCTAAATTCTGGGAGGATGGGTGGCAGCAGAAAGGAAAAATGGCAGAGATCCAGTCCTTACAAGAAATCAAGCAGAAAGCAAAGTTGGAAGGTATGGAACATGTCAAGGACTACTGGACAAATGAGGAACCTAATGCAATGTGGCGGACCTGGAGAAAACCAGAGGATTGGTTTGAAAATATCCCCAAAGAAATGGAGGAAAACTACACTAAAGAAATAGAACTGCGAAGGATAAAGACTAGACCAGGAAAGGACATCCTTAGATGGGGCAGATCAATGAAAGGGACTTTCACTGTAAAGGAAGCTTACTACTTGTCAAAAAGTCAGGAAAGAGAAAACGAAACCATGGAATGGAGAAGAATTTGGGAAGGAAAGTGGTGGCCGAAAATAACTATCTTTGCTTGGCTGGTTAGCAAAGGCCGGATCCTAACTTGGGATAAAATTCAAAAACGAGGATATCATGGACCCTCGAAATGCACCCTATGCAACCAAGAAGAGGAAAACAAAGAGCATCTCCTAAATAAATGCCCTTATGCAGGATATATATGGGATAAGATAGGAGCACTCTTCGGGAGGACAAAGAGAGATCCCAACAGCATTGGAAGAACCATAATGCAATGGGGAAAAGGTCAATTTCAAAGCCAGGTAATATGCAAGATTTGCAATGTCTCAATAGGTTTCGTTATTTGGTTCCTTTGGAAAGAGCGGAACAGGAGAATTTTCAGGGGGCAAAAAAATCAACCGGAAAGAACGTGGGAGGAGGTCTGCAAAGCGATCAAAGAAACCATTCTCTCAGAGACCTGGGAGGAGGAAGACTGGAAAATGAATCAAGAGGAAGGGAGGATAGCGACCAAATTGAATTTGGATTTCAATATGATTTATCCCAGGAAAGACAGGCAAAGGAATCCCCAAGCCCAAAGCTCTAACCAATTTAGATACCCAGGAGAACATTTCATAAAATTGAACTTCGACGGAGCTTCGAAGGGTAACCCTGGTCCAGCAGGCACAGGTGGAATATTCAGAGTTGGTAAAAAAGAAACAAGGTGGATCTTTGCGGAATGGGGAGGGGAGATGACGAACAATGAGGCGGAACTTTGGGCGGTTTACCGAGGCCTGAGAATAGAAATAAGGAACAGTTACATGAACTTGGAAATAGAGGGGGATTCGCAAATCACGATAGAAATGCTACGGAAGCTGAAGGATGGGAAGAGTTGGGAGAAAGTTGCTAAAAGCTGGAGGACAGCGGGTATCATTCAGGATATAGCAGTATTGCTAAACCGAATCGACTATAAAATAATCAATCATGTTAGACGTAATGGGAATAAGGCCGCAGACTTCCTGGCAAACTGAGGGAGTAAGGAGGCGAACAAAAGTTTGGATAGAAAGTGGATATCTTTGGAGATGGATCAAAATTGGGAGGATCTAAAAAACATAATTACGCATGATCATCATGAAGCAACCACAGTATGCTAGGATAAGGACAAATCACTTGATCGGGTTGAGGAGATGGGTAGATGGAGTTATGAGAACGCGGAGGGGTGCAAGGACGGACAACGCCGCCAGGTTTTGGAGTAAGATGGCAATTGGGGGCAGCAGCGATGGGCCGGATCATGATCAGGCAAGAAAGGACAGCAGGGGGACGTGGAATGACGGTGGCACCGTCGAATTGTCAGACGAAGGCCAGGGAACTGATGATGAGAGGACAGGGGATAGCAGAGCGGGCAGAGGAGTGGAAATGAAGGCCATAAGGAAGGGGGATATTAAGGAAACAGGGTGGCGGAGAAGGCCAAGAGATAACGCATGCAAGGAAGTCGCAGAGAGAGGGAAGCAGTGCCGAGTTGCAGACAGGAGTAAAGCCAGACCGGAAAGCAGAACGGACGAACCAGGGAAGCACAATTTGGGCTCTAAAAACAGGAAGAAAATGGTTGCAGAGGGAAGTAGAACGGCGGGGAGATGGCTTCGAAGCAATACAGGGGATGGACACCAGAACAGAGCAGGCTCGGACGTAAAGGGCAAAGGGAAACTGGAGGCGGAACCCGAGCAGTTTTATTTTCCGGTGTTTGAAGTCTCCGAGGATGATAGTGAAGCTCAGGAAGAGGATGCGGGAAGGGCAGTGATAGGTAGTGAAGAATGTGGATAAACCAGACAAGGTATCGGCAACATGAATGCGAAAAGGGGACGGAAGGAATCCGAGGAGGAACGGGAAGGGGGAGCTGAGCTCGGGACAGGCAGGCGGGGATGCGGGTGAGGCCGTCGTGGTCGAGGACGGCAAAGAAGACGGGGGATCGGAGAAGGGAGAAGCAGGAGGGGTAGACGATGCTCGGAAGGATCAGTAGAAGAAGGGGGGACAAGTGCGGGTGCAGAAGGAGGACAGGGGAGAAGAACCATTGAAACCAGAGTCAGAGTTGCAGAAAGGGCTTACAATGAATGTACCAACTCGAAAATTCGAAGAATAATAGAGCATTGGGAGGAGGAAGCTATCCAAGCACAATCAGAGGAAGAAATGGAAGAGTGGATGGATCTTATGCCAGACCTAGGCCATACAAGAGGCAAAATGACCTTGTATAAGCAATCCCTGCACCTCTACTAGGTCATGAAGAGACTCATGGCCAAGGCCATGGAACAGATTGCCTTGGAGATGGCTGAACTGTCTCAAGGCATCCCCAACCTGAAGAAAGAAATGAGGAACATCTTGGTCACCTTGCTCATGCAAGATAAGTGGTTGGAGGACCTCCAGAAGTAGCTCGAGGCGAATGGCCTGGTGGTCAAGCAGGAAAAGGAGCAGCAGGAGAAGCCGAGACCCAATGAAGATTGACATGTTTTCTTTGATTTAGACAGAAATGCAAGTTCTTAGTTTTTCCTTAGATTTTCATAGGAAGTATCATAGGACTTATTGGCAGATAGCTGTTAATGTAATTAGTCTTCAGATGAATGTTTTCAAAGCTTGTAGAGACAGGATAAAAACCTTTTATTTTTGGTCAGCAATCAAAAACTATAGATGGTCAATAAACCTAGTTTCCCTACGGGGCAGGTTGAGATCATCTTAAGACTGTAATTCCCTTTCTTTTTTGATAATAGAGAATGGTAACTCCCCAGCTTACAAAAAAAAAGACTTTCTTAATGTCCTCAAAATTGGTGATTGTTTTCCTCCCATGCTAGATCTGGGATATGTTATTTTTTCTTTCCCTAGAATTTGCATGTTTATGGAAAAACTTTGTGTTCCTATCCCCAACAAAAAGCCAAGTGTTTCTATATTTTATCCTCCAATATTCTTCTTCTCGTCCAAGAAGGGCGTGCAGGGACTTGAATGTTTCCACTTCTTTATGAAATTCAATCTGAGTGACCAGGGCAACCTCAATTTTCCCCTGAATGGATGCTATATTTTTTTTCGTATCCTTTATTGCATATTTCCTTCAGTTTTATTCTCCTTGAGCCAACTTCTAATATCACCTTTTAGCCGTTTGATTTTGGATTCCCAAATAGAGATTAGGTTGCCCTCTACTCAAACCGACCAAGAAAGAGAGACCATCTTAGAGAACCCCATGGAGTCCAACCAGAGGGGGGGGAACTGAAAAGGGATAGACCCAAGATTATGAGAGGGCGAGAGGAGGAGGCGAATAAGGTGATGGTCCAAGCCACACCAAGGGAGGATAAAGGATTTCAGACATAGATTCAAAGTAAGGATATTATCAGAAGCAAGGAAATGGTCAAGCCTAACAACTATATGGCCTAGACTAGAGCGCTTATTATTATTCCATGTATAGAGGAATTTGGACAGTTTGACATTGAAAAGATTGAGATTGAGCATTAAATCTTTCATGTTTTCCTGTGAGGCATCCCGAACTATGGATCCTCCTCGTTTCTCATTTTGGCCCATAGAAGTATTGAAGTCACCTCCCAAGATACAATTACGACTATAATCAAAGTTTTGTAACTCTGTTAAGGACTTCCAACAATCTGGTTTCTCTTGAAAGTGAACAAGCATATATACATTCACTATAGTATAGCTATGTTCAAACTCTAAAATTTTAAAGGTAGTTGCAATCCAGTGGGTTGTTTTTATAGAGATTACCAGATGCATTTATGCAGGATTCCATAGTATGTAGAGACCTCCCGTAGTGCCTCTCAAGCTTTCCGCTACGATACTATTTTCCCCCAAATTTTGGAGTGGATGGAGGAGATTTATGCTTCGCATAACTTCGTCTCCTAGAAGAGGGTGACTATTGGTCCTTCCTTTTGGATAAGTGATTTCGCTTCCATTATTCTTTTTCCAGAACCCATACCTCTACAATTCTAGGAGATGATATTCATTATTTGCTCTTTGAAGAGGGTGTCCCTTTCGTTGGGCCTACTATGCTTTCTTTTTTTCCTCCTTTGACCTCCAAGTCTACTATCTGTCGAGGGATGGTGTGATGAAACCCCAACTCTTTATCTTTTTTTGTTTTTCCAGCCTTATCTCTTTATTTGATTTTCATCTTGATCTTCTTACCTTTCTATCCCTATCTCTAATGCGTGTGCCTTCTGATTTCTTGTCGACTGAGCTCATTTGTATTGCTAGTCCCATTAGTTCCTTGGAAGATAAGAACTCTTCTTCGTCTTCCTCTTCCTCCGTGGCATCTTCTGAGTTGTTGGATGTTGCTTGGCTCGGGGGGATTTATTTCTGCTTTGTCGGGGTCAAAGATAGATTATTAGCCTCGAGACTACCGAGGCCAACATTTCTTCGGGAAAGAGAAGGATCGCCATCATCTTGGGTAGATGCTAGGGCCACAAAATATTTGGCATCCTCACCAACTCCTCCCTCCAGATCGGAGGCCCCTAGGGGAGGGATAGGCGTGCTTTGGCTCGAGCCCACATTTTGGGGGAAGCCTTAGAATTTGTAGAGGGTACATTGTGTTGCTTTGAGTTTCCCTTTTTCCTTTTAACTTGCTGCCATTTCTCATTCTCTTCTCCTTGTTGATTCTTCGATGTGTCTTGGTGCTTTGGGAAAATTCTCATTCCCTTTATCTTCTTCTAATGAGGTTGTAACTTTAATGTCAATCTCGTAAATTTCTTTAAATGAGGCTCAATGCAGCAATATTCTTTTCTTGTATTTATATACTTCAATTTAAAAAAGTTGTGCGAGTTTTCCAGGTAGATAGTTTTTAAAGATTTTTATATAATTTAAATGAATTTTGAATAAATTATTTTAT